>CAUJNA010002693.1:0-25114 GCA_963377175.1 Effrenium voratum | reverse complement strand
TCTCATGTAGGACTCATGTAGGACTCATGTAGGACTCATGTAGGACTCATGTAGGACTCATGTAGGACTCATGTAGGACTCATGTAGGACTCATGTAGGACTCATGTAGGACTCATGTAGGACTCATGTAGGACTCATGTAGGACTCATGTACGACTCATGTACGACTCATGTACGACTCATGTACGACTCATGGACTCATGTAGGACTCATGTACGACTCATGTACGACTCATGTACGACTCATGTACTACTCATGTACGACTCATGTAGGACTCATGTACGACTCATGTACGACTCATGTACGACTCATGGACTCATGTAGGACTCGCTGGGCAGGTAAGTCTGCACACTGTTGGCAAGGCTCGGGCAAGGTCTCTCAGCTGACAGACTCACATTGCTAGAGTTTGTAATGCGCGAAACCACCAGGCCTGCAACGAACTGTCTCCACAGCTCCTGTTGGGACAGCTCGGACATTCCCAGCGAAATCCCCTTTCCTCCATGATCCCATGGGTAGCAAAAAAAGTGTAAAAAATGGACACTCAAAACTCCAATCTTCGTCATCGCCCTTCTGCAAAACAGCTCAGAATGGAAAGTTCAAGCGAGGCTCCCAAGCTCTTAAGCGCAGGACTTTCTTGAGGCCATCCACCTCCCCGCGAAGCATGATCAACATTTCCAAAGGCAAACTAGAGCTGATGCAAATCCTCTTCTCCTGTGATGCAGCTGAGGTCGCTGCGTTTGTCAAAACATCTTTGACCTGAAAACGCGCAAGGAATCCAATTCACGTCCATCCGTTTAACCAATGACTCCGGGATTCTCGCAAACACTTTCGGTTTTTGGTGGTGGGGTTGGGAGTTCTTCTGAGAAAAAAAGCTCCTTTGACAGCTTTTCATGAACATGAATGCTGAGTAGGCAATACTGCATACTGTTTGTAAGGTCCTGGCAGGTCTTCTCGGCTGACATGTCTAGAATAAAAAAAAGCTCATTTTGACAGCTTTTTCGTGAACATGAATGCTGGGTAGGCAATACTGCACACTGTTTGTAAGGTCCTGGCAGGGCTTCTCGGCTGACATGTCTGGAATGAATAAATCCAACAGCTCATGTGACAGCTTTTGTGAACATGAATGCTGGATGGGCAAGGCTACACACTGTTGGTAAGGTCCTGGTAATGCTTCTCATCTGACGTCTAGAACAAAATCCGCTGGAGCAGCACATGCGATGTAAAACTCATTCAGGGCTTGTGTGTAAGGATGCCGCATGACCGCAAACTGTAGCAAATCAATCCACGCACAAGCTCACCCCGACCGTTTTTGCCACGCGGCAGTCGCATCTGTGCCTGTTCGTGTGCCCAGCCCTGTTTTGGCGCTCCGACACATCTCAAATGCTCTCTTCAACCAATGACATAAACGGCAAAAAAAAATCACGGGGGGCCAACGAAGCGGACGTACTTTCGCGTGATGTTCAACATCAAGCGCTCTGTGGTGCCATATGGCACTTTGGTCGTGCACAGCGCATCAAGCGACTGGCTGAAAGCAGTCGCGTTCAGCTTCTCCTCCGGCAGTTGGGCGCCTATGTACTGCTTCAGCGCCGCCACCTTTGGCGTGGCCTCCTTGCCAATGCATTGCTGCGTGCTTTCATTGAGAAACATCTGCATGAACCCAGTGTACTCGCTGTTCAGCAAGATCTGGCTGGCCCTCTTGATGACGGCCGGCTGCCGCTCCAGGCGACCACCTCCACCAGTGCAGAATGCCTGGAAGGCTGCAGTGGCCACGTGGATCATTCCCGCCTTCAACTCCGTGGTGTAGAAAGCCCCGCTCTTGAGGTCCTCCTGGATGCGAGGCCTCTGGAACGGCCCAACCGGAGCCAACTTGAAGGAGACCGGCCACGAGCAGCCGATGAACCGGCGCCTCACGCCGGAGTCGATGCTGGTGAAGTTGATCTTCAGGTTGGTGGACAGCGCAAACAGGGCAGGGATCCTGAACTCGTGTTCCTGCTTGTAAAGGGTGCGGGCAACCCAGCGGGTGCTCTGGTCCGCCAGCAGCTTCACCCAGATGCTCTTGATGGCAATGGACTTCTCGGATTCCGGGGTGCCCAGAAAGCGGGCGCCTTGCAGCCTGTAGACTTCAGGCGAGGCCGCGGATCCGCTGGGAATGTCCTTTGACACAACCTGGACGGGCAGCTCCTCGTAGTACCCGCCGAAGACCGAGCGGAAGGCAGCTGCAAGGACCCCCTTGCCGTTGTCACCCTCCTCTCCCAAGTCGAACACAGAGTTCTCGTGGCTAACGCCAAGGCAAGCACCAAGGGCCTTCATGGTCCGGAAGACCGTCGCCTGCCACCCACCATGCTCCTCCGGCTGCGGGCACTCCGCTGGGTCGTACCGGGGCGTGAAGCTGTTGTGCATCAGCTGGAAGAACCGGAGGTGGGGAATCTCGTCGGTGAGCAGTTCCAGCTTCTTGCGGATGGACTCAGGGTACACGGCGACCTCGGCGTTCAGCGGGTGGCCCTCCCACTCGACGATCTCCCGGAAGACCTCCAGGCAGCTCGTCCCGAGCTCTTGCTCCTTTGCAGCGATCGCGGCCAACTGCTCCTCGGGATACGCGTAGTCCAGGTGGCGCTTGATGCACTGCTGGGCCGAGGCGGATCCGACCTCACCGGTCCTGATGTTGAGGGTGGTGCCGCACGCAAACGTGACGAGCTGCCAAGTGCCTTCGCCATCAACTCGCTCCAGGAACCGCCCATCGAACAGCGGCTGAGCCAAGCGGTTTGCGATGTTGCGGGTCAGCGAGCCCGTCACGAACGCATCAGGGGCGTCCAGCTCCGCAACCCCTGTCAGGCTGCACAGCGCCCGCACCATGTTGCACTCGAGCTCGTCATCGATCTGACCGTGTGACAACTCCCACACCATGTTGTTCGGGAGAACCTTGGACTTGAAGAAGTCCAAGGCTTTGCCGGCGCACGGCGAGATCCTGCGACAGATGTTTGAGAGTACCGCCCAATCCAGTTGTATCATGTGTGGGAACAAGAAGGAAAAAAGTATCTAAGCTTGGTCAAGGCGCTTGTACTTGTCTCTCAGCAGCACACCAGGCTGGAGCAGTCGCGTCGTGAGTGTCCTGGCCAACCAAACCACTGGCGGAGCGCAGTCCGGATTTTTCAGTCGCCGCGCACACTGGATAGCGTACTGCTCCTCCTCCTCCCACCTGAAAGATGCCGGCCACAATGCGAGGTGCATCTCTAGTCCGGCCGCGTGGGCCACAGTCTGCAGAAGCTCGGCCCGAGGGCGATATGGCTTGTAGGCAAAGCGGTCGCCGAGGGCCTCCTCGATGTGCTCCCACGTGGATGCCGGATGTCGCTCGACGACCAGGCCGTCCAGCTCGCAGCAACGCACTTTGGCAATGCGCTTGATGCGTTGCGAGGCAGAATCCAAGTGGCGACGCTCGGACTCGCTGTTCAGGACGTAGCACACTGCATCCCTGAGCGCCTGCCCCTCCCGGCCGCTCAAGGCCAGCCTCCTCGCCAACTCTGGGAACCTCTCAACGTCCAACCCCATGCCGGTCCTGATCTCCTGCCAGTACATCCGCAGCGGCTCTGGAAGGGTTGTGACGCCGGCCTCATCGCACCACTGCGCTTTCTCCAAGCCCCATCGCCCGGTTGCTGAGCCTTTCGCCACACTGCGAGGCATGCCCGGCAGCGTGTCCATGAAGGACCCGTTGACCCATCTGCCGACCCAAAGCAGTGAGGGGCCTCTCCAAGAAGGCGGCTGGGAAGCTGGCCTTCATGTCGTAGTCGCGGATGAAGTCGCCGTTCTCCAGCCCACCACGAAGCAACTCCTTCACATCCTTGCGGTATGTGAAGGCGGACCTGGTGGCGTCATAGCCTGACGAGCACTTGAAACCAAGGCTCTCCGCCTCGTCCTCCGTCATCGCACTGATCCCTGACCAGGCGCGCCCCTTCTTCTGCGCAAGCGTCAGAAGATTGTCTTCCTTGTACCATGATTCAATGCCGGAGCCTCCGGAGGCAGCATTCCGCTCAAGCACCTGACAGCAGGCCAGCCGCAGAGAAGCAAAGCCCTGCACATGCTTGCGGTTGTCAGCAAAGCGGGTGTCGGCGTACAACGACAGGGGCATCTTGCCCAGCTCCGCAACGAACACAGGGTCGATGAAATCGGAAATCTTGAAGGAGACACAAGATTCCGTCGGGTTCTCAGGCTCGGCCCGGGACTTGCCTTTGGCCCTTGGCTTAGGCTGCCCCCTGCGCCTTGCGCCACCTCCACCGGATTTGACCACCTGTTCCAGGCATGGAGAGTGCACAACTCACGTTGCCGGAAACGGAAGAAAATGACGCGCCTGATCACCACCTCCACGGGCTCGCGCGCCGTCACCGGATCTGTCCACCTAGGCACGAAGTGTGCGCAACTCATGCCGGAAACGGAAGAAATGACGCGCCTGATCACCACCTCCACGGGCTCGCGCGCCGTCACCGGATCTGTCCACCTAGGCACGAAGTGTGCGCAACTCATGCCGGAAATGGAAGAAATGACGCGCCTGATCCCCGCTTCCACCGGCTCGCTCACCACCGGATCTGATCGCATGTTCCTGACACGGAGAGCGCGCAACGGAGAGCGCGCAACTCGTGTTGCCGGAAATGAAAGGAAAAAATGCGCCTGACCACCACCTCCACCGGATCTGTCCACCTAGGCACGGGGTGTGCGCAACTCGCGTTGCCCAAAATGAAAGAAAAATGCGCCTGACCACCATCTCCACCGGATATGCCCGTCTGTTCCTGGCACGGAGAGCGCACAACTCGAGTTGCCAAAAATGAAAAAAATGTGTCTGATCGGCCCCTCCACGGGTTCGCTCACCACCGCCGGATCTGTCCACCTGCTCCAGGCACGGCGTGTTGCCGGAGATGAAAGAAAACAAATGCGCCTGATCACCGCCTCCACCGGCTCTGTCAGCCTGTGCCTGGCAAGCGTCGACGTTTGCCTAACCCCTCAACACAGCTCGCGAAGAGAAAAAAAAGCGTCCCTGCCTGGCCACAGCCGGGGGGCAGCACGAGTGCTGGGCCCTCCCAGCTCGCCTGCTCTCCAACCTCCTCGCCGCAAAGGCCCCCCGCCCCAGCAAACCCCCGCCACCACCGTCCTGGTTCGGGCTCGGCATCTGGGGGCTCCTGCTCGGCGCACGTTTCATGACCTAAGATTCGCACAACAGCAAGCACATCCATCCTCATCCGGACTTGGGCCCTGACCCCGGACAAGTCGCGAAAAAACAAGCCACGCCCTCCTACCCGCCTATGCAATGCCAAAATGGCTCCCGCGGCGTGCACAATCTCACAACTCGTCAACCGGACACACAAGTCACAAAGATCGCAAAATTCAACACACACGGCTGTCGGTCCGCGCGCCCCCCTACCAAGCTTGTTTGGATACCCCAAAAAAATGCAAAATCACCGCCAAAAAACGGGCCGTAAAAAGGCGCGATTTTTTTTGTGGGTCTTGTTTTTTTACCTCATGCTTGACAAACATGCTTTTCTGATGCTTCTTCTAGTTTTTTTTTTCCTCCACACTCTCGGCACTCCCTCGCGCCGTGCTTCCGCACATTCTCTGGGGCATCTGCCTATATGAGTCCCTACATGAGTCCTACATGAGTCCTACATGAGTCCTACATGAGTCCTACATGAGTCCTACATGAGTCCTACATGAGTCCTACATGAGTCCTACATGAGTCCTACATGAGTCCTACATGAGTCCTACATGAGTCCTACATGAGTCCTACATAGTCCTGCATGAGTCACGGGGGCGCATGGAGCGGCGCGCGTGCGGTTTTTTCGCGGGCTAGAGTAATAGCATTTTTTTTTCAGCGCAAAACGTGCAAAACGAGCTAGTACTCCACCGTACATACATGTACACCCTGGAGTAATAGCATTTTTTCAGCGCAAAACCGTGCGAAACAAGCTCCCCGACCATCTGCAGAGATCCGGAGAATGCGCGGCCCACCAAAAAAAAACTGGCCCCGTAAAAAAATGGCAAGTTGGGCGAGATGCTGAACCTGCGGCGCGGACCGGGGGCCTAGCGCTGCTCTCGCGCGCGGACGGGCAGCTGACCCGGGCGGGCCAGCACTACCACTCCCACCTGGGCCTGCGGCCTCCCAGCAAGGACTTCGACTACAACCAGCCCCTCATCCGCGAGGGGCCCAACGACTACATCCTGCTGCGCAATACGGGCAGAAGAGTCGGTGCACGCTTCCTTGCAGGCGGAGAGCACGGGCTGACCCAAGGTGGGCAAGGGGCCTACTTCCGCGCTAAGTACTGCAGGTTCCTGGGTCCCACGTTCCGATATGATCAGCGGGGCAGCGCGCAGGGTTGTGCTGGTTAGCGGACGCGGGCGCGGGCTACAAGCGCAGGGACTGAGCTGGGCGGGGCCATGACGAGGCACCCGGCCCACCTCCGGAGGAGCAGGTGGCGCAGCGGGTCAGGCAACAAGTGGAGCCTCGCTGGACCCGGGCGGCCCCATCCTGCAGCTCTCGGACGAGACCTACTTCCTCGACCCCGAGGGGCACTGGGTGGTCAGCACCCAGAGCACGCACTACAGGAACTCCAGGACCGAGGTGGAGACGCTCCTGCGCCAGCGCATGAGGGGCCTGAGGAGGTGAGCTTCCGCTGGAGGACGTGCTGCCGAGCCGGCAGCTGGCCGAGCTGCTGCAGCTGAGCGTGGAGGAGGTGTGCGCCGACTTCGACGCCATGCTGCGCCACGACTGGAGGCGCCTTGGCATCTTCGCCGAGGAGGTGCGAGAGTTCTGCGTGTGGCGCAACGCCCCCATGCGCGTGCTGAGCTCGCAGGGACGACCGCACCGCACCGTGTGCTTCTTGGCCTTCGACGGGCACTGCTACATGTACAGGGCCGTGAAGCGGGTGCTGGAGCGGCAGGCGGCGCGCGTGCTCTCCGGGGCGAGGCGAAGACCCTGCCGCCCATCCAAGAGTGGAGGCGCTTTGACGCCGCGGACGTGCAGCCGGGGCTGTTCTGGTGCGAGGACCTGCGGGAGGGCGCCAGCTCATGGCCGCCGGCGAGAGCCCCAAGGTGGCCATCAGCAGCCCGGCCAGTACTGCGGGCTGAGGCAGCTGCCGGAGGAGCACGAGGTGCTGCGCAGGTGGTGCGAGGCGCTCAACCAGGAGTACAGGCCAGCGCCTGGCCGGCTTGGCGCACGAGATTTTTTTGAGCTGCTAAGGCGAAACGTGCCCGGCGCGCGGAGAGGCAGAAGACCCTGGCCGCGCAGGAAGGCAAGTGCGCGCTGTGCGGCTGCGGGCTGACGGCCGGCACCTGCGAGCTGGACCACGTGGTGCCGGTGAGGCAGGCCTTTGCGGGCAGCGTGCAGACTTTGCAGGCGCTGTGAGTAGTAAGGAATGTCTGCTTTTACACCCCGAATTATTTTGGTTTTTTGGTCCCCAAACCCTGCAAAACAGCCAAATTCTCCAACCAGCTGAACGTTTTTCCGATGTCACCGGTCTTTGTCACCACTCCGTTTTTGGTGCAAAAAGCGCTGAAAACGGCGAAAAGTGCGTTTTTTCGTGTCAGACGTCGAAAGTGGCCCGAGCCTCCAAGTTCGCTTGTTTTCCGCCGAAAACCGGCTCCAGGCGTTCGCCGTGCTCCGAATTCCGTTTTCTGCCCCGAAAAGCCTGCGAATTCCAGCCCGTTGAACTCTCGCCGCTTGTCACCGCTTCGTCACCGCTCGCTTTTTGGGTGCAAAAGTGCGCTTTTTTTGTCACACGCGCGCCTTGGGGCATTAAGCCATCGGTCACGAGAACGACTAAACAATCATCGAGAGTGAGACGGGTGAGACCGAGAGGGACAAAGTGCTGGTGAAATGAGCAAAACAAAGAAAAGAAACCGAAGACACAACGCGACAAACCGCCAAACAACACAACGAGGCACCAAACGCAAAACCATTCCCCAGCCGAGCAAAACGGAAAGAGACGAGCCAACGCGGCAGTTAAAAGTGATCGTGGAACATAGTTCCAAAAGACACTGACTACACCGAAGAGCTAGGCCTGTGAAGCATGAGCACGTTAAAAAGGAACATGCGCGCTCCAAACCGCAGGGGGCACATTTGCGCATCGTTTACCCCCACACGTGGCCACACGGTCGGAGCAAAGAGCGCATTGTTCCAAAAGATAGGCGAAGCAACACACGGAAGAAGAAGGCAAAAGGGGCCAAGCAAGGGCCAGCAAAAGGCGAGCATGCAATAATTAATTTGTGCACAGGCATCACCCGGAGCACAAAGGCAAAAAGAGGACGTGCAACGAATTACCCTCACACTAACATCGAGCGGAGTTGATATGGCCAGGCAGATGTGACGGGCGTCACAGGCCTGGCCATCCAGCATTGCACACAAGACAAGGGGTGAGCGTGCAATGCACCATCAAGTTTGCTAGTCGCAGAGCGATAGCAATATTCAAGCGAGATTACCAAGTGGTGTGTTAGGGTTTAGGGTGCGCTGATCTGCATGCCTTACCAGATTGCGGCACGAACTGGCCAAGTGCGGAGGCACAGAACAATGCACCAGGCAACAATGCGTGCGTGCAGTGCCGCTACCACCAAGGACGGCAGGGAGAACCACGAGATTTGGCAGTGCCCAATACACTTGGAAACTCCCGCCTCATGCATCGCAAGGAAATGCCCCAAAGTGACGACAATATTCGTCATGAAAGGTGTCGCCTGGTAACCAAACAAACGAGCGGCCAAGAGGCCAAGCGACAACAGGGGGAGAGCCCAATAACTACTACGCTCATGAATGAAAAGAGGGCACCTCCCTCTGCATCCTGCTGCGAGATAGGTTACCGGAAGAAACGCATGCACACTCTGCCATGCAGAGCGAGCAATATGCAGCGAGATTACCAAGTGGTGTGTTAGGGTTTGGGGTGCGCTTCAATGCATGTCTTACCAGGTTATGGCACTGCAGGTGGGCCAAGTGTAGTAGCACAGAACCATTCACCAACAACAGTGCGAGCGTGCAGTGCCGCACCAAGAACGGTTGGGAGAACCACGAGATGGGGCAGTGCCCAATACACTTGGAAGCTCCCACCTCAGGCCACAAAGGAAATGCACCAAAGTGACGACAAATTTCGTCATGGAAGGTGTCGCCTGGCAACCAAACAAATGAGCGGCCAAAAGGCCAAGCGACAACGGGGGGAGGGCCCAATAACCGCCACGCTCATTAATGAAAAGGGGGGCACCCCCGTCTACATCCTGCTGCGAGAAAGGGTCGGAAGAAACGCGTGCACACTCTGTCATGCAGAGCGAGCAATAGGCAGCGGGAGTACTGAGTAGGGTATTAGGATTTAGGGTACACACTTCTATGCATGTCCCACCGGACTGTGGCACCGCAGGGTGGGCCAAGTGTGGAAGTCCCAAACAACTTACCAAGCAATAATGCGAGTGTGCAGTGCCGCTGGCACGAAGAACGACAGGGAGAACCACGAGACTGGGCAATGCCCAATACACTTGGAAGCTCCCGTCTCATGCAGCACAAGGAAATGTACCGTATTGGTGATGCAGGGGAGGATAGCATGGCGACCAAATCCGTGCATCCCATTAATGGAGGCGCAACGTGCTGCGGACTGTGGTGGTGAGCGCATTGAAAGCACTAAGCGATGGCGCGTCCAAGAAGTCGTCCACACTCCTGGAAGTTTTAATTCCCTTGCTGCGGAGCTCCTGCAGTGTCATGCCCGAGGCCTGAACTTGAAAGGCATCAACAGACGGAAGTATCATCTCCGCGGTGTCAACATCAAGCACGGGCGGGGTTGCAAGCACGGCAGACCTCCAACGGTGGGAAGATACATGTGCCCTACGCGCAAAGTCCGCAAAGGACTGGCCTGCGGCTGGGAACGGGATCCACATATCCGTCCGGATGACACTCGGTTCGAGGGCCCCCACCAGGCCGCAGTAGTCTTGACAGTCAAAGGGGGCCTGCCGACTTCTAAGCTGTTGCAGAAGAAGGTGGCGGTGGGGCTCCACGTCCTGGAAGATAGGCGGTGTGTAACCCGCTTTCAGTCCGCCTGCCATGACAAACCGCATGCCCCTGGAGGCCTGGATCGTACCTTTGAGCGCCACTCCGGTTTACTGGCCGAGGCAGCGGTATCGGCATCACAAAGATACGCCATAGCTGCGACTGGGATATGAACTTTCAGCCTATGCAGAGGCCAATCGCCTGGGCCGGAACGTCCAAACCATTGTGCTACCTGTTCCCCCGTGGCGAGGGACTCAGTACCTGTCTCCAGCTCCTCAAGGGTGTCATGCATTTGCAGGAGCTGCGCGTGCTGCCTGGTAGCTATGGTGAGAGCCGCGTTCCAGAATTGCGGCTGGGCCAAGCGGTCTAGCATAAGCCATGAGGAGACTACTCTCCCCGGCGGCGGCGGCAAGCCAGGCAGCGTCAGAAATCATGCGTGGGATTTGTGGTCGGTCAGTGACACGAACCAACTCCTGGGGTTCCTGACACGCAAGGGCGAGCGCAATGTGCTGCAGGTATTCCGCGGACCTTGGGTCAAAGCCCGCCCACTGGTAGTAAAGGTCATCCGATTTAGCGAAGGCGGAATGCAGCGATGGTCCAGCGCCATCTAGTATCTTGACAAGGTGGCTATAGTTGTGGCCATTTACGCCGAAGATGCGACGGTCATCATGCACAGCAAGGACACCGATGCCTTCGGCATTGAGGGCCGCACGGACACCACTTTCCCCTACGCTACTCCACGGACACGACGTGTCTGTGGTCACCTGGACAATTTTGACACTCCCAAGCGCATAGTCACCGGCCGACTGGGCGAGGCCTCGCAAGCAGGGAGGCGGCATAGAAACACCACCAATGCGCACGTGGAGGCGGGAATCCGGACCTAGCAAATGGCGCCACACAATGGCAGCAACAGTACACGAGTAGGACCCAGCCGAGAAGCCACGAAGCAAGGCACCACGTTCGGAAATAAGGCAAGCCACCATGGCGCAGCCCACGAGGAAGGAAGTGGACGGCTGAAACATGCTGCACGCAAAGTACTGGGCGTATCGCGCGAAATCCCCATATCGATGGGACGCACGTGCATCAGTGACATTCCACTGACGATGGCCGCGAAAGATGTGGGGCCTGCAAGCGTGAGCAAGACCTTGGTAGCACGCAGGCAGGCAATGTGATCACACTGAAACCCTTGCTCGGTACGCCAGTCCACGGGCTGGGAAGCGGGCCCATACACACTGCCTCCGGGACCACTGCACAAGAAGGTGATGTCAGCCTCGGCAGAGGCCGATGCCTGCCCTACCGCCCCAAAGTCAACCGTGAGGCGCGTGGCCGGAGTGGCTTTCGGGCGTCTCAGGGCAAGGCCCGCCATGGCAGGCATAGAAACCTGCAGCAAGGCATCCTGGAGGTCCGATGCATGCGCAGCGATGGTCTGCAAGGCAGACCCTACACTTGGCTGGGGTTCCTGAGAGGACCCACCAGCTTCCACAGGCGACAATCCCCACGTGGGTGAAAGGATGGGCTCGCATGCCTTAGGCCCTCTGGTACCGGAAAGTGCTCCAGCGTCAACCCTGGCAGGCCGCCACCCAACGGGACCCGAAAACTGGAATGCGGGCCCGTTTGCAAGCGCCGCCGCAGATACCAAAAGGGGACCCTATCAGTGACCGACGAACAGAGCGCCAGCCCAACGATGAGTGGGTACCAGGCTCCGAGGTCCGGCGCATCCCTAGTGTGCAGCGCCTGAACAAAGAGCGGCGGCATCCCCTTATTTCCAAAGGAGATGGTGTGCTCAAGAGTAGCTACATCACAGACGGTGGTCCCCCAGCCTGGGAAGGAGAGCACCCGGAGCGGCGCCAACACTTCCAGGAGTTGCAAGACAACCTCCGGGTGGCCTGCGTGTCCCGCACCAGTCGCGACATATGAGAGCGACCGGGACGGCTCGCGCACCTCAAAGCAGGATGCGGTGGCGGCCGTAGCAAGCAAACTGGCAAGGCGTGCCACCTCCAGGGAACTTTCCGGACGGCATCCGGCAAATGGCGTGTGCAAACTGGCCATCAAGGCACGAGAATCCTGCGGGGTATCTGACTCAGCAACCGCAGAAGGCGCGAGTAAGTTACTCCGGCTCTCCACACAGCATTGTCCCCAGGGTCCCCAACACTGACAATCGCCTCAGCCCAAAAGGGGTCAGGGTCCTGGCCCGTGAACAGGATCATACCCGGGAACACATCTGCGGCACCCGGCATCCCCAAGGACTGCGAGGTGGATATGATCTGCCAGAGATCCGCCAAATTTGGGAAGAGGCCAGGCATGACACGCTCAGTGACCGCAAGAATATGCGAGCTGGGTAAAAAGCATCGGGCACATTCCATGACCTGTGGCAAGACCTGCGAGGCACAGGGATAGACCCCTTCATACACAGCACACACTGGCACAAAAAGGACCAGGGGTGGCGGCGGTATGCCCCACAGAAAGCCAACGCGAGATAGCGGCTTGGTGTTGAAAGTTGTGTCCCACAACTACAATCACCTCAGTCCACGGGGTGACCTGGGTGGGCAGTACCTGGTCCACACAGTGAAAAAGGTCCTCATTTGGCCAAGCCCCCTCCACAACACGCTCACGTGCCCTCTGCAGGGCATCCTCGAGCGAAGTCGAGGCAACTGCGGTGGGGACGTATGCATCAGTGCAGAGTGTGAGGCTGGCTGTCATTGCATCAACACCATGCTGGGTACCCGAGACGGAGGGAGAGGGCACAGGACGAAATGGGTCTGGGTGCGGAGCAGACGAGGCCGCCGCCAACACACTGGAGCCAGGGACAGCAGCAGGCACACTCAAGTTTGGGGCAGGGGGTGTTGGAGCCGCAACTCTACGTTCGAGCAAGTCGGCCCCAGATAGCGGGGTCACTGTGCGGGTGGGCGCAACCTGGGCAGGAGGGGCCGCCGGGCTGGCAGTACCAGCACCGTAGCTCCCTCCACCCGCAGCCTGCGGTGGCAAGTGGCCGGCTTCAATGAGTTGGGTAATTTCATCTGGCGCAAGCGCACACTGCGGAGGCAATGCAGCACCTTCCTGTGCCAGAGCAGCATCAGATCCAGGGGCTTCTAGTGCGCTGGCCAGGGATTTACGGTTAGCAACCACCAAGGAAGCCAAGCCTGCAATAGGAAAGCCAGTCTGTTGCCGCAATCTGTCCTGCCTGACTTGCCGAAAAGCAGTAGCTCTCATGTAGGCGTCCATGAAGTTTGCCCCTAGAAATGCCTGATGGTATAGGCATACCACTCGCTCGGCCTCGTACCACACCACGTTGCTTTGCAGCGAATCAATCTTTTGAAAGCCGAGACTGCGAGGCCGCGGGCTACCGAACCGCCAACCGGGGTGCTGCTCCAGCTCAAGGCTCCTACGGGACCCAAATTTGACATAAGGGTGATGCGCAAGAAAGACCTTCCAGCTTCCGATGGGCAAGTCCCACTGCCGGAGGGCATTCACGTACCGATCCGTGGCTTGACCATCGAAGAGTACCTGGGTAATATCTATGGCACCTTGCACAAAATAGTACCCGAAGTTGAGTGCGTTGCTGATGGACAATGCGTTGTATTCCGCAATTGTGAGAGGCTGTTTGTCAGCCATGGCAGTGTTTGCGGGCAAGGCAAGTGCAGACCTCTAGCAAATTGATCCCAGGACGGCAGTGCCAGTCACTGTGAGCAATTGCTATCGGTCACACACTGGGCGGCACAAGCCCCGAAGTGCAGGCAGTACCTCAATGGACTACCAAGCGGCTGAGACCTCTCACACACGCACTGTTGAGCCAGAGCGGCGGGACCAAAAGTTATGCAAGGTTTCACCAGTCGGTGAAACGGGGGCAAGTTTACGGGCCTTAGTGGGGCGGGATTCAGTGGTAACCAAGGCTTGGACCTCAGCTCTCCTAGGGAGGGGTCCAGGTGATGGGTGCTTATCATGCTGGAGCTTCTCAATTTTAACCTGAAAGTGCGGGGGGGGCACGAGGTGAAGACCAAGGGAGGCCTCAATCAAGCAAGCCTCAAGGTCAACGGTTGAAGGCTCCGGCGAAACCAACAGGCCATCATGGATAAAAACCAACGACCGAGGCTTGACCCTACGGAGTAGTTCCCGAACCAGGGTGCGCATGAACGCTGCTTCAATGCCCTCAAGCAAGAAGTAAATGCGGTTGCCATCATGTAGCCCCACGTGAGATCGCAGAAGGTTAGCGTCTGTACACGCACGTAAAAAGGCCGGCTTAGCATTCGCGACACGTCGTAACAGGGCAACCAGCTCAGGGCCAGGGTTAAATCTGTTTTGCTCAAGCATTTGGGTGGCATGTTCAACAGAGCTATTGAGTAAAACAGTAGGCAACAGCTTAACGAGGTGTAAAGCGCTCCGGCCAGCAGGAGAGGCGGAAAGGTCTGCGTGTAAACGAGCCCGAAACTCATCAAGGCGAGGCAGAACCAAGCCTTGCTGCGCAACCATGTGCTGGAAAATAGCGTACTGCGCGCCACACATGTCGATTTCAACATGGTCGCGGTGGAAAAGCGCTGCGCGAACAAAACGCGGAAGCGCGGCTGCACCTTTGACGATCGGATAGGCCCTACCTAAACAATCATCACCATCGATCCGGTACGGGACCTGCTTGAGGACCGTGACCCCCTGAGCATTAGAGCCGACACACGCCCCCCCCGGAGGCAATATAAGCTTCAAGCGCAGCGCGGTATGCAGGGTGGTGGGCACGGATGTGCGCAAGATCCTGCGCATGGAATGTGGGGCACTCAACCAGGCAGAAGCTTGAGCGTTCAGAGAGAGCGATTGCTGCGGTAGACTGCCATTCCTCACCTGCCGGTGCAGGGAGGGAAATTGGCAGAGTGGCCTCGTTTCGCGCGGCAGCACTAGCAATGCCAGCGAGGAAGTCTGCTTCTTTATTGGCTTCGCGGGTAGCGCCAAGAGATCCGGGGAAGCTCCGTAGCTGCAATGAGCTGAGCCTGGTGCAGGACTGTGACCAAGGCCGGGCGTCGCACCCGAGCGGTGCGCCTCCAATAGCTTAAGATGGAGGAGTTATCCCCAATGATGAGACATTCCTGTACATCGGAATGATTGGGGTAAAGGCTCGCAAGGGCCTGGACCGCGTATGCACTCGCAAAGCCCTCGGCGTGGTAGGAGTCCGGGCAGTCAGGAAGGGGGTAGGCCGTTTGGGCAAGGACCTCGTAGTCATCCCCCGCAAATTTCCGCACAATGACCCCAGCACCTCCAGCCGCATCAGCCCGATGACAGCTGCCGTCAAAGTGCGCTACCAGGGCGGTCCACCTCCACGCGCGAGAAGCGCAAATAAGGGGATCGCCAGGCCTCACTACCTGTACGGCAAGAACGTAGATATGGGCAACCCCGCACTCGCAGACCCTTGCTTCGAGTGTAATGTTAGGCGTGCCGTGGTGATAAGCCTGAAGAAGATGTCCTCACGGCCGTGTTCCATGACAACCGCAAGCAACGACCCAGGCAAGGCCGACGAATCGCCCTGGTAGGTGAAATGTGGTATCTTAGGTGAGAGTGTATGGAGAGGCGCGCCCGCAGCAAAGCGAACATGATCAAGCCAGACACAGCTACGGTGTGCGGAGGATCCAACTAACCCATAATCAGGCAGAAGGGGGCCTCGTAGCTACGCACGGCGACCCGCCTGCTGCTGCTCCCCTTGATCTTTTGCACATTGCCTGCTTGGTCGCCACTTGTGCCTTCGAACTGCTGCCCAGCGATGTCAGAATGGGGGTGCGCCCCTGCATATAAGGCATAGCATCTGGCAGATTGGGTTCTGGGCCAGTGCGCTTGCGGAAACCAATGAGAAAAGCGCCAAGAGCAGCCGAGCAGCAGCGAACCGGCTACACCTAGACACGCGCAAGAAGACATCCAGTGTTGAACACTGTTATCACCATGGCCACATAGGCACGTTGCAACCAAGGGGCCGATTGCGGAGCAGCGTGGTAGCGGAATCAAGGTGCCCGTCATGTCGAAGCGCAGGCGGTGAAGGCAACATGACGGGCAGCGAAGGCAATGAGCTAGTATGGACCCCAAGGGCAGCAGCCTCTATGGGTACATGTCGCATCCACTCAATTTCCAGGTTTAGATGCGCCTGTGAGAGGGCACCCGCGAAAAAGCCACAAGGAAAGAGTTTGCTGTCAGACCACATCCACAGGCACACACCGACTGCCTTGTCCAATGGCGCCTAATGAGGAACCAAGTGTCGCTTTCCTCGTCAAAAGCCCACTTGAGGACAGCCTGCCGAACAGTAGGCGCAACAGTCTTATGTGGCAATGCATGAAGGAGAATTAAGAAAGAAATGTCCGATCGATCCTTCCAGGCGGCGGTGGCCATACGGCGAGTTCGGAAGGCAATAGCACGCTCTTCCTCAATCAGACCAATATATTGGCAAGATGGGTCTTCACAGCCGCGGCTGTCCGCTTCCAGGACATGAATTCCAGACTTCACGAATGCGCGGGAAGGCGTAGAACAGCCTGCTAAGCACACGTCCCGAGCCTGGGGGAGAACCGCCAACGCGGATTCCCAACTCAGGAGGTTTGGAGCCAACAACCGACTGGCCAGCCCGATAACTGCCTTGAGTACCAAGCAATCTGGAGCAAGCACAGGCGCAATGCGCAAATAGCGCAGTACTTCCGGCAAGGCGTTCATGTCAATCCATGCACGCGAAGGATAAAGCGCACGGGCAAGGAGACGGCGGTGGTTAGTCAATTCCTTCGCAGATGGTCAATGCACACTGTACGCAGAAAAGTACGTGGACTGCAGGTAGAAGGCACAAAACATACCGCGTTCCCGTACGGATAAAAGTAGGTGCCTAAAAACGCGCAGTCTGTCTGTGCAAGTGGCGTGCGCCTTAGCAGCAAAGGCTGCTGCGATACGAGGGGGCCAAGGTCTTGACCGTGTCCGTGTAAGGGCAGGCCAGCATGGTAGCACCAGAAGCAAGAATGCGGGCCTCCCAAGGGGCAGCGTCCACTGATGTCATGGCTGGTGGCATTGCTAGAACCTAGTAGCTGCGTTTTGCATTTGCAGGCGCATCAACGTCTGGGAGGTGTGCCTAAATGTCTCGGAGCCGTCCTGACCATCAAGGAAGTCGGCAACATCCGCACTGGCAAGGTGGGCACGGCGAGTGGCGCACCCCAAGATGACTTCTGCCCCACTGGCAAAGAGCCCAGCGCCTGTAAGAAGGATGGCCCCCCTTGCTTGATTAGGGTCTGGTCTGGGAGAGGCTAAGCAGTACCCGCACTCTCCGCAGCCAAGCCCCAATACAGTGATGTCCAAGGACCTGAAAACCTGCCGTGGTGGCCACCGCCCATCTGCACCACAAGTAGCGTTGTCGTCCATGTGGCCCTTGACACTGAGCACGCCAGGGATGCCGACACAAAATAGCAGAACTGAGACCGCACGTCCCATGTCAACTCCTCGATGTACTGGGATGGGTGGGCGATAAAAGCGTCCAATACGATGGCGCACCGAACGGCCAAAGAGGACGTACGTAGCATATGCAGCACCCAAACAGGTGCATTGAGGATCTGAAGGATACGAAGGACCCAACGCGGATTGACTTGTTCGAAAGCTTTGGCTAAGTCAGACAGCAGCACAAAGTATGGCCGTGTGCGATCGCCGAGGTAGGTCTGCATATCCAGGAAATTTCCCTGGGGTTCCCAAAAATATTGACAAGAGTCTGACTAGAATGAAGGGAACCTCGAAGGGCTGAGTACATTTGCACATACACAGCTTGGATCAGCGGTATTAGGGAGCCCCAGCGGCCGAAAGTTGTCCGCGTACGACCCTGCATCGGCTTTGGGAATGAACACTAGCAGCCCGTCAAGGCCAGGGGCACGTAAGAGGTCATCATCAATAGGCAGGGTACATTTGGCAAAGGGTGGTGGTGAATACTGCGAAAGCAACTCCTTCCACTGTGCATTCCATACTACAGGCTCGTCTTGCCAAAAAGCGCGCGCGGCTCGCATGGCTTCATCGACCGCCTCAGTGGTCCTACATTGCCGACCGGCAACGCGCGGCGCAGCGACTCTGCATCTATCCCAAACACGGCCTGACCTGGTCGCGGCAATTCGATTAGTGTCGTGAATGACCCCTGGATGCGCACTTGCTAGTGCTCGACCGGCTTCGTAAGTGTTAAGAATGGCTTCGGCAACTAGGCAAGGCACCAAATACGCCTAATTATTGATGCGCAAGGAGGAGAGAGGGACAGGAAGCGACATCATTTCGCGAGACTTTGCATAGTGGCGAAAGGGAGCCGCCTTGAGTACTTTTCAAGGCTTTCCGAATCAGGCAGTGGGCAGGCAGCGTTTGTCGTGGAAGGGGCTGCTCACGCCACCAGGTCCACACAGCAACTTGAATTCACAGAGGTCATCAGCAGCGTGGACCCTGCGTACCAGTTTGGAATGCTGCTCATCGGCGCGGCACCTCCCCCTCTATGGATAAGACACTCTGTGGGTACGACTTGCATAACTGAGTCCCCCGGGGAGGGAGAAATGCTAGAGGCGACCTTAAGTGTACCCCACAGCGCTCCATGCTGGCTCGGACGGGTGACAGGCCAGCGTACATGGTATGTGACCCGAGCACTGTCATTGTCCACCATTGGGGTGCCTGAGCAGAGGCGATCAAGCGCGGATCCGATACCACCGCTCAAATAGGTAGTAAGTTTGGGCGATACACACGAGAAGTGAGCGACAAGGTCTGCCCACATTGGAGTGTTGGGAAGTTGGTTGAAGTCTCCTCCGAGGACAACACACGAGTCGGAAATATGGGCGAGGTGTGAGATTAATCGCGCACCAACTTCCTGAGTCCGAGCGGGATGGACGTAGACGTTGATGACACGGACTTGAGCTCCATACTTTTTGTAGAGTGTGTCCTGCAGAAATCCCGGGATAATTTCAGTATGCTCGATCTGATTCCACCCTAGGGGGGGGAGGATGCACACGCCACCACTGCCTGTCTGGTCAGGCGGAAGATTGCTGGCAGCAATATTAATGTGTGGGTGGACAGTGGTTAAGGTGGCCGGTTGAGCAGGTGTCCAATTAGTTTCCTGGAGCAACACAAAGCCTTTAACACGGCCAACCTGAATGTGTGCGAGCTTATCATGGTGATTTTGCAGCGCGGCAAGGCTAGTAACATTCCATGTGCAAACGTGGAGATTAGGGGGGCAAGCCTGTGTGTATACGGCAAGCCGCCGTTGGATAGCATGCGCTCCCAGCCCTGCCCATAGATCGGGGTCATAAGTAAAGAGGTCAACTCCCAGATACGCAGTCCGAAATTCATCAAATGTGAAATCCACAGGTAATTCACAGAGATAGCAAAAGCAGGCGAGACTGCGGACACGGAAGAAGGACCTTGATTGGAGTTGGCCGGCATGCAACGTATTCCATGCAAGCCTCATGGCGGATGTAAGATTGTGCAGAGGGATGACTTTGGAGGAGTGAGAGAGCCATCGAACCTCAAAAGTACCTTCATCCCCAGTCATTGCGGCTAAGGAGAACTCTCGGCACGGCCCCAAGGTCATGGCCTAAAAAGGCAATAGAGGGGACGAGCTTGCACACGAGAGCAAAGCACTCTCTGTCCCGCACCAAGAGAAAGATCACAGAAGTGCGATCATGGGTGGCCGGAACAGAGACTTCAGGGAGGAAGGTGTACCATGTGGTCGGCACCCAACCAGTGTCGGTGGGGAGAGCAATAAGGACTACAGTATCAGCACATGCGTGCGCAATGAGGGCTGCAATTTGACATGGCAGATCCAAGCCAGGTCGAGGTTGATAGTTATGCTTGGAAGGGGGGCGGGCGGGCCCTCCAACAGCACGTCCTATGGCAATGAGTCCTTCGTAAGGTGTAGGGTGATCAATACATTGCCACGTGATAGCTCCCTTATGGACATAGCCGAACTCACTAAAGACAGGGAGAGAGTGGTCATCAACGAGTGTTGTTCTCAGAATGATGCCTTTTTCAATTTCGGCAGTGGCAGACTGAATCAATGGCGGCACCTGCAAGCGAGCAATCGGAGAGAAACAATTGTCACTGAGTACCTTGAGAAAACCGCCTCTGGGCGTAGTGGCAAAGTGTGACCAATACACTCGAATGAGTCGCCCTGGTGAGAAAGTGATGATGGCAGTCCAGCAACCGGGGGGCTGACAACCTACAGTGTGCACAGCAACTCGATCTCCGCAGTCACCAATGAAGAGTACACAGGAGCGTGCTGCAGGGGCTGTCTGCTCCCACTGTCGAAGCCATAAAAGCATTCCCGCTAAATTGGGCATGTCAGGGTCACAAGTGCCGAGCATGTCAAGGAGGCCAAGCAACTCAAGCTTCGGGAAGAGGGGCTCTTCACCCGAGGACAAGGACCTGAGAGTATATTCAACCGCAGGCGAGCGCCGAATGACGCTCATAATAGGCTGTTCGCGCGAGAGATAATCAAGGATTGATCGTGGCTCTGACGGTGCTGTCGCGGGTTCTGTGAAGAGCGCTGGCGGAGCAGGCGCTGCGTTGGTTAGCTTGGGCCGCTGATACGGCATGGCCCGAAGAGCATGCCAGTAGTTTTCATCCCCAAAATTGCTCCCGAGCGGGAATGGATTTTGACAGCAAAAGCCTTGTAGGGTCTTATCGAGGTCTTTAAGTACTTGCTGTCGGATGGTAGCGTACTCAACAAGTAGGACGGAGGGAGTGCATGGCTTCCATGTCTGCGGTTCGACTTCTCCGCACTTGAGCTTACGCAAGTAATGTTTGCCGCCGAGAGCAGTGACAACTGCGCTGGGCTTGAAGTAATTTCCAATAAGATCGTGCATGAGACGATCGGGGATGTTGACGTCATGCATAGCATCTTCACCAAAACTGGTGAGTTCAGCATCAACAACCTTTTCTTCGAGGGATGGGAGTCGAAAGGGGAAGTTTAGGCTCGGATTGTCGAAGTATTCGGCCAAGATAGCGGCTGCTGCTTCCTGCTCTTTGTTCGGGAGCTGTGCAATGGGTGCCCCCCACTGAATGATTTGCTGTAAGGCTCGGACAGCGGTGGCAGGCAGAAAGTCAGCCCAAGGGAGGTCAGGCCAGCCTTGTTCGCCGCATTTTTCATGAAAGTCAGCAACAGTGCCAAAGTAGTCAATCTTGTATAGCAGGTGTCTGGGGTGATAGGCACTAGTTGTGAATCTTATGTGCCCACCCGGCGTGATCCCTCTCGTTCGCAGCCAGGGGGGCATAGGTGGCGAAACCGGCTTGTGCCTAGGTTTAGGCAGCATCCATCCTTGTTGCCAAGGGTCGGTTTGCCGCGAGGGCACGATATAGGAGGAGTTACTGACAAAAAAGTAACGATTCCTAGATACTGCTGACCATTCGGCAGTATTGGTGTCCTGGATATATTGTTTGAAGCAGTTGGCCATACTGCCTGCATTTTCAAGCATAGGTACAACCCGATGAGCCAAACCCATTTCCTGGAGCGCATACATGACAATGTAGACAACGTGGTAGTGAACACTTCGAGTGCCTGTAATGCCAAGCTTGCCACACCCCTTCCGATCTTGGTGTTGTCCTGACATGGCGAGCCCGCACCAAATATAATGAGCGCGTCTTCTGGCAGCAGGGCTAAGAATTCCCTCAACGCGGCAAAATGATGGTGCACAATTTCCCAAACATCCGCAAGGTAGCGGACAGGGATCCTATGGTTGGCGTACGTCCATATTGCAGGATCAAGATGGTACCCCTGTACGGCCGAAATCACAGTTCTGATGCTGGAATCAAGTTCAGCAATGAGCATAGCACATGGAGGTCCCAACTCCTCTGCAAGAGTGTTCGCAAAGCTGCCACTCCCATCAAAGAAACTGATGATGCCATGTGGGCGGGTAGGACCACGCACCACGTGTCTGAGGCGCAGTTTCCGTCGGGATTGCAGGCACTCTAGGCCAATGGTATCTGCGTTGCAGAGCAGAACGGCCGTAATGAAAGGTAAGAGATGTGTGATTTCCTCACTCCGCAGTCGCACACCTCCCCTGTTGGGGTGGTAAGCATGGCCAAATTGGCCATCAAAGTGTTCAACCAGCAGAGGTGTGTCATTCTGGATAACCAGGAGGCCAGCAAGGCGTAATCTGATTTTGGCACCCCGGGTCGAAAAATTTAAATTTCGCCCGAGGGATTGCACAAGGGTTTTGGCAAGGCTCGGCTCAGAAGAGACTGAGACGATGTAGAGTGGGAAGGATGAGCGCCCACTAGAGGAGGCCGGCAGTGACAACCAGGTGGCATCTACTAAATTTGCGACCGGCTCGGTGTTGACGAACAATCTTTGATTGTTAGCGTCGACTCCAGTAAGGTGCTGAACATATCCTATGGGCATGAGAGCAAGCAATTTGTTGATAAGCTCTACAGTGCCCTTGTCGGCAATGTCTGGAAGGCTGGCAACAGCTTCACTCACAACATTGGGAGTCAGGGAAGCGTCACAGTGACCAATAGGAACACCATCGGCGACGCATTCCAGCAAGATCTGCCTGGGGTGTTCAGTACTGTCTGTACGTCGCCAAGCACCGTACGCAAGCACCCTTAGCGCGACATAGAAATGCCTTAAGTCTGGTAATTTTTCCTTACCGTGCGGCTCATCTGGCTTAAGGGGGGAAAGTGGTTGGGCCTTGACCGGCTCATGGGTAGCGTTGTGGGTACTTGCACTCGTTGTTGCAGCAGCTGGTTGCACAACTGCAGTATCACTGCAGTGTATGTAACATTGTTGCTGAACATTTTCAGGAAGGAGGGACATGACTTGCCCAAAACAACCACTGACATACATAGCTCCACCCTGGTGCCAGCCAATGTGGACAAAGGTAGATTCATGATAAAGGGCGATCTTATTAGAACCCTCAACATGAAATTTGCATATAATTTTGGAGTCTGGCGAGGGGACTTGCGCAGACGCAAGTTCGCAATGCATCCAAGGGAACTCCGATTGAATCGGCCAGTGCATACGGGCGAGGACGGCTTCCTCGAATTGATCAGGACCATACGGCATGGCCAAAATGGAAATCGGCGCCTCTAGGAAGAGTGCTTGTATGGACGCATGGTCGTTCGTCAGTGTAATGCAGCTGGCATTGAGGCACGAGCGCTGAAAAGGTGAAAGTTTAGCGGGGTCGGGGACAATCACAACAGGGACGCGTGAACCAGACACAAGATCTTGGGGTGGTTTGAAACGTTCCCAATGTTGGGCGGGCGTTTCCAGTGAATTCTTTCTGTTTTTCTTTTTCCCGAGCTCACTCAGCGTTTGCGGCCATCTAATGGTGGCAGTCCAGCTGCCAACGGCAACATGATGTGGTCCCTTGGCAAGTAGGTCTTCAGCGTAGGCACGGGGAACATCAAACCATAGTGCGGTCGAATGTTGTTGCGAAGAGGCATCTTGTACTGTGACAGCTCGAAAATGGTGGCCGCCCGCGTAGGTACACAGCCACTCTAGAGTAGTAAATCCGGTGTAAAAATCAATTGGCGTTGGTTCATGGTAAGCAAACTGTAGTGTGGTGTCAACAGTTGCACCAGGGTGGACGAGTTTAGCGCATCTGTCTTTGATGACAATACGATACGCCCCGTCTTGACAGCTCTGGGAAAGACAACTCCCTGCTCGTTCGCAGTAAGCCGTAGTGCTTCAAATGCTTCCGGCGTAATTTGGGCAGCAAGGTAACCAATGAATGGAGCGACAGGAATTCCCTGACTGCGCAGGAAGTCACAAACTTGCGTGACATCATAAGCGTGCTTTCTTACCACAAACACGACTAGGTCCTGAGTAAGTTCCTGTGAATCAATACCTTCATAGGCCTGGTGCAAGCTGATTCCAAAAATCTCGGAGGCGTGAGAGGTGGCTAGCGCAAACTGCAGTGCCCACTGGTAAGCATTGGGATTGCAGGTGGAGCTGTTGTGACTCTGGTAGCTAATCACCTCAGTGCTGCGTCGGTCGCCACCTGTCCGCAGTGCAAGGGGGTTAGATGTGTCAGCGAGGAAACCATATCGCACGGGCAGACTAAAGTCGACCGATACAAGGTCAACATGCTTGGGCTTCGCAGCAATTATATTCCAGTCACGAGCTAGGTTACCAATTCGGGTATTTTCATCGGGCGACTGCTGCAACCCAAACGCAATGATGTGATGCGTCCTCTTGTCAACACGTATGTGCCCCATGCAGTCAATGGTCCTGAGGTGCTTGATGAGTTGCGGCGAGTATTCACTAATACCTCTCGCTAGTACAGGCACCGCAGATTTATTGCCAAAGAACTGCAAGCAATATGTCGGGATGTGTGCATTTACAAGTCTTGTAATGGGGCCAAGGTGTTTTTCCAAGGAGATTGCCATGCAGCCAGGATGCTGCTGCCTAAAATTCAGTGCAAAACTCACATCCTGCGCATGGGTGGTGAGTACCCAGAAGTTTTCTGGAAGTGACAATTTGATGCCACTCGGTCTTGCAGCGAAAACAAAGACATGTGGCACTTGCAGCATCTTGGGATGACTTGTGAGGTTGCGAAGCGCTTCATTCAGTGCCTCTTCTTTTTGTTTATCATTCCATTCTTCAAACTGCAGTGCAAGGGGTTCCTCAAAAATAGACTGCCATTCATCTTCGCAAAGGTCTATTTCACAAAGTGCTTCCGTGTCGTTTGCCACCTCACAGCTGTGATTCCCATCATGCTGATGTGGCTCAGGATTTGGAGAGCCAGGTCTTTGTACAGCCTTTACATTAGAGATCCCTGGACCGATGTGACAAGGCCCACATTGTGTATTCATAGGAGTATCTGAGTAGTTATCCAAAGCAGTGTTAAGGGGCTCAAGAGGATCTTTGGCGGCAGCCTTGCTAGGAGTATCCATATGAGCGACAGCAACGCTCTGACTCTGGCATGGAATGGTCTTGAAGGCATGTCCGTAGTAAGACATCTTGGGGTGAGTCGTGTTAAGAGGAGTCTTATCATCGATATCGTCATCACTATCTGGCACAGGGATGGTGACTCCCGAGGGAGCGGGCGGGGCGCTAGTAGCACCACCGCTCCGCCTTCCCTGATTTGCATTGTTTTCTAGTGGAGTGAAGAAAGACCGGATAGGCTCCTGAGGTGCCACAGGCTTACCCGCCGCTCCTTTCTTGGCT
>CAUJNA010002692.1:0-20000 GCA_963377175.1 Effrenium voratum | reverse complement strand
GCATCTTACGCATATGAATGACTAGGTCCAAAAAGAGCATCCTGAGTCAGAGTTGCCAAAAGGCCTGGATGGCCGGACAAATACAAGGCTGCTGAGTGACTTCATTGTCTTGTCATTCCAAGGATAGCCCCGCGCGATGCGAGGCCCCGCCCAGGTATCTTGCAGTCGGCGCTCCTCAGACGAGAGTCAGGCTGTGGAGACTGATCAACATTGAAAAGCTATCCAGCGGTCAGCTCAAGCGCCACCAAAACAAAATGTATCCCTCCAAAATGGCTGGCCGCGTCCGTAGGCTCCTGTGGCTGCCTCTGGCACACGTGGCGGTGCAAGATCAAGGCGCTTGTGAAACAAGGGTTGATAAATCCCCGTTTGTCCAAAGAATACGCTGGGAATCAGTGCGACTTTCTGGATCTCAAGAATCGGCGCTCCTGGCCAACCTCATCTTCGTAGAAATAGCTGTCACCGACTTCCTCTCCCAGCGAAAGCGATACCAAAAGGCCTCACGCCAACGCACAATCTGGGCCAGCCAACGTTACCATAACTTTCGTTGAATAGGCCAGGACAGACTTTGTACGTTGGCCAAATGCAGCTGTTATAGCCCTATCTGCCCAGTGTTCTTCATTGTATACCAAACCCAGACCTCAAGACTCCCAGAAATGTGACTCACACAAATCAAGGAGCTCAGGCCAAAGAAGTTTTTTGCACGTAGGCTGCTCTGCCAAGGTGCGTTGCTCCTCCACGGACATGTCTGACGAGGGTTCCTTGCTAAGTCATGCAATTTGGTGTCTCCACAACCCCTTTCTTTCTGCACCTGCAAAAGCATGAATGTGTGCAAAGTGTGAAATACGTCCTAGTTGCGGCACCTGCCCAGAGCTCTGGCGAGCAGAATAGCTACAAACTCTTTCGTCATGGCAAGCGCAAACCACAACAATTGTCATTTATCATACCAGAGAGAAAACTGGAAGATGTGAACCAGCACCCAGTGTTCAATGTTGAGGAAAAAATGCAGAGTGGCACGCCTACCCTGCGTGTTGGAGACTTCATGTCCACAGGTTGAAACCATCGATGACTTGTTTGATACATGAAGTCTTGAAGTCGGAAAGCTCGCACTGTAGCCTTGCCAGGTTGCCCAACCTGGGGATGTAATGCCGCTTCAAGTTTTGCCTGTCACTTGGAAAGTGGTGTAGTCCGAGACAAATCAGATGATGGACGATCAACCGTGATGCATCTGAAGCTCATCACTCATCTTCTCGGAGACGTCAAAGCAGCCAGACGCCGTTGTGTGCTGCAGTGAAGCGGGAGACATCGCACGCCATCTCTCTAGCTCTCTCTCTCTCTCTCTCTCTGTGTCTCTCCAAGGCAAGATCATAGCAAATTATCAAGCCTCTCCGAGTGTCGCCATGCTCAGCAAAAACTCGTTGCCTCAATTGCGTTCAGGACTTCGAGCCACTGCTCCTTACCCACAAAGCTCTGCGTCTCCAACTCCTTGACCTGGGACGCTACGCAGCGCTTGCGCTTGCATTCTGAAAATCGTCCAATCGTTGTGAACAATGCGCATTCACGCGGTGAAAGTGTGATCAATCGTTGTGACAAGCCCTTGGGTCTGACATGTAGGACAAGAGCTTCTTGCAGGCTCTCTCCTAGCTTTTCGGGTAATCAGACCTTACCTCTCGCCACGCAGGCAATACGCCCAATTGTGAATCTTCGTACACTCCAACTTGAACCCCTCTTCTCCCTTGGCTCCGAAACCTAAACTCTCCCGCCTTCTGCGCAGCTTGCAAGGCTTGTTGCATCTCAGCACAGCTGCCAAGGCAGCTGGTGGAAGTCTTGCCGTCGCCGCAATGCCTGGGAGCCGGGCCGGAGCCGGAGTGAACAATCTGTACAGGCACTCTAACATCAGGTTGGCAAAGAACAGCGGCATCAATATGCGTGGGCCAGCCTGACAATCGGCTTTGCCTACTTGCTGAGACCTGAAAATGCTGACAACTTTGAGACCCGAGGACTCCGATTTTGTGAAACCATGGGAATGGTGGCGCAGTCCAGTGCAAGTAAACGCAACTCCTGATAGTGATTCATGTTGTGTAGGCAATGAAATGATCTATTGGATTTTATAATGTACGGGGTAGTTCTCTGCTGAAAAGCACAAAGCTTCTCATTCCTCATAGCTGCAGTCTAAGCTGCTCCGCAATGGCTGCCTGGAGTTTAGCTTCCCTGGCCTTTGCCTGGACATTCGCGCGGGGCATGACGATGTAGGGAAAGCAGCGGATTGCTGATGTGTTTGCTTGTCACCTCTGCCTATCATGAAGTCCGGCTCGCAAATGACCGGCATTGCAGACTAGCGACAGACAGCACTAATTGCAGGAAATGTCTTTTTCACCCGCACATGGCATGAGCATGCTGGCTCCGAGGCTTTCTTTGACCTCTGGGAAACCATCTGGGCAAAAGCCTTTGGCCACAGTCCGCCTTTGAACGCGCTGGCCTAGAAGCTTCAACGCGATTACTTTAAGGTCGAAATTTGGTTGGCCTTCGTCCCTATCTCATGAACAGAATCGTCCAGCCATCCAAAAGCCGTGGCGGATGTCACTTTGCAGCAATGGGCAGCAGACTCGCCTGCAAGAGGGCAAGCTTCATTGCCAACGACTTCAAGGGCCATGCCAGTTCTTCCGATAGGTTCCACTCATCACCCCAAGACACAAAGCAACGGCCTCAAACCCACATGTTCTCCCCTAGCTTCACCAGCTCGGGCACCACAAACTCCTCAGCCACCATCACAGTGGAGGACATCACCCGGAAGGTCCGGTACCGGTGCCTCAGACTCACAGGACGCTACACGACTCTTCACCTCACCGACTGCTTCCATGCACCGCATGCATTTTGGCCGAGCGGCTGCTCTGCTGCAGCGGCAACACACTTGCTGGTGTTCAACCATGCCTCGGACAGCTTCCTCAGACCTACTAGATTTCCATCAAGAGAGTCAAAATGTCCAGCCCTGCCGCCTCACAGGCCCTCAAATCTGCACAGTCCTGGGTTGCTTGCAAGGCACAGTCTCCACCTGCAGGAACTTGGGCCGGTAGCGGGAAAACAGACTTCCACCGCCAGCTAAGACCTGGCACTCGTGCGCCTCCACGTCTATTCGAACCTGGCGCAATCGATGGGGTGGGTGCCTTCAGGCTGGACACTGGTTCACACCTAACATGGACGAAGTTGTGAACATTTGTGAATTCACGGGAACCTAACCAAGTGTCGTTTGGACGATTCAAGTGTTCGCAGCCATGCTCGGCACAGCCCGGGCCGCACCACGTCTACCGACTGCACGGGGTGCTGCTCCAGGACTCTGTCCAAGCTTATGACCTCTCGCGACATGCCAACGGCTGATAGGTCCAATAAAACCGTGTGAGATAGCCAACTTTGAAGATATGTGCGCCGCGATGACCATGCCCTGCTCTTTGCTCTTGTACAATCTGCATTCCACAGCCTCGGTCACCTGGCAGTTGGAGTCATCATCCTTGCAGCTAGCATTGCCGCACTGCAAGAAGCCTCAGCCATTGCTGCTCGACATGAGCAGTTTGCTGGCAGAGAATTGACCGCAATGCTGGCGTAGCTTGGAGCCTTGCCAATATGTGCTTACCGAACTTGTGAGGAGAATAATGAACAGGTGACGCAGCATTCTTCATTTTTTGAACCAGCTCCCACACTGAGTCAGATATTTCAATGTTTCTTGGCAGGTCTATGGCACTCACATGCTCAAGTTCTCAGCATGACTTGCCAAGTTGCCATTGCCAACGTTTGAAGAGTAGCTGGCACTGCGGATAACACACCTGCATGCCACCTGGCAATGTTCCCGCGTGTCGACCCCAAGCAGTAAGCACGGTAGCTGAACGCAAGCCTCCCAAGGGGCGCCCAACGCCAAGGGCAGCAGCGTCACCTCAACAGGTGTCCCAGAAAAATGGTCTTTCCCAAATTGAAATCCCCTCATGGAGAGTCCTCCCATGTGCCTTGCTGTAACTAGAGGTCAAGACATGTTTGGCGTTTCCTAGGGGGAGCAAATGCTCCTTAATCAGTCGCTCCAATCATAGGTTTCATCCCTCCGAAACAAAACAATATTTGGAAGAGGGTGGCCAAAAAGGGGCTCCTTGGCTCATGTTTGCTCTGCAGCAAAAGGAGCAACAGCTTTGGGTCTGTGCCAATCATGCCAATCGCTTTTCTGAGGCCAAAAGCCAGGATGGAATTGAGTTCCATCTACAGCAAAACCTCCAACCCCCGACAAACCGGCCCAACCCGAAAGCGCTCGCCTGCTCCCGGAGGTGCGGGTTCAAGCAAAGGCTGCCCTCCAATGCTTGCTGATTGCGTGCCATAGGCTCGATAGCAAGCACCTCGACATGTCCCATGCGTCCCATGTGTCCCACGTTTCCCCTCGTTCCCATGTGTGCACTTAACGTGTGTTTTGCTTTCTTTGACTGAACCTAACTGGCCATGGCTTTGCAAGACCTGACTATGCACTGCACCTGAAAGCCGCGGTCGGCAAAAAGCAAAGAGTAGTAGCCCAAGTTCGCGCCAATGTGCAGGAATGTTCCCGACTGGCAGCGAGCCAAATTCGGCAAACGACACAAATGCTGATGAGTGGATTGGCTTTGCTGTTCTGGCCAATTGAAAGGGCTGGTTTTGGTGGATGCATTTGTCCATTCCTTAGAGGAAGCATCAACATCATCCAGGCCTCTGGCAGCGTCGTGCGAGCCATGGCGGCCATCTCTTCAAGGCTTGTAACCTCCCAGTGGTGATTCTTGAAGAGGCTCTGCGAGATGATGTCGTTCTCCTCACTTGTCCAACCAGCTCATGGGAGGAACCAAATGTCTTTCCATGTCTACTCTCACATGCGCATCCTGCCAAGCTCTACGAAGCTCTGCCAAGCAACTCCCAGCACTGCCATCTTCAAATCCCCCAGCGCCTGAAATCCCTCCCGTGGCTCCATAGTGCATCGCTCACACGCTCAAACATGCACAACATCATGCCACGGCAGGCGTGCCTTGGCCAAGCGCATGCCCGGCGGTATGCAGCTGAGGTTCACTGCGACGCCTGCAATGCAGTTGTTTCCATCATGACAAGCCTTGTCAAACGCACAGCCGTACCAAAGTATGTAAAAGCGAAGGAGCCTGGCCCGAACTGAAAAATCCACAAGTCAGAGCCATGCAAGTGGTGGACTGCCTTGCCGACGTCTCACATCGCTGAGGCGGCAGTCTCCGGTGCAGGGACTGCTTGCGATGGACCTTGGCAACGCTCCTTGCCCACAGGGTGCCGCACTCCAAAGAAGATGCCAAACCACACGGGCAAGCCACAAAGGGCTCAAACTTCATCATGCTGTGAACTGCTGGAGCATCCATGCCAATCAAACAAAGGGACCTTCCTGACGTGTGGGTCCCTGTTGAGGGGGGCGGGCACATTTTGAGGCAAGCCCATCCCGATGAAGTATAACCAAGGAGCGGGTAGAGAGCGCTCCATGCCAAGCCCACCACAAGGATCAGCAACAGAAAGAACTTGACATATGCAGGCATGCGCAACAAGCTACCCACGAATCTGTTGTGCGATGCTGATCATATGCTTGCTTGAACGATTTCATCCGTGGTCCGTCCAGTCATGTCGCGAGTCAAAATAGGCACGTGAAACATTTTGAAAGTGCATTCGCAGGGGTTCGCTTCAAACTTGAAACAAGGTCCTGGCCGTTGTCATGTTTCTCTTGCGCTTCATTCTGTGTTTCGCCTGCACTCACCAAGCCCCTCAGCATCTCGGTCAAACAGCTGCGTTGGCACGCTTGGCATTAAAGCGAAGAGCATGTGATGGTGCAAGCCATTCTGCTCAACCCGTGGCTACCACAAAGGGGGTTCAGGCAGAAGATGTGACTTGCAATCATGGGTTGCCAACAGCAACGAGCGCAGGCCGCAAGGCATCCAAGGAATAAATTAAACTGAACCCCGAAACCTCGATGCTTCAAGTCGCATGCGAACTGGCTGGAACTGCCATACGCAAAGTGCCAGCCTTCTCGACAACCTCCACCCAGCTGCCCTGGGCAACACCCAACAGTGCTGCCTCAGCGTTACAAGGTGAAACGATGAGAACCTGGGCTGTGGAGAGCGCGGGAAACTCTGTTCTCGTTGTCCGAGGGCAATCTACAACTTGCCAAGGCACCCCCAGCAGCCGGCGAGCAAAGGCTGGCATGGCGTCGACACGTTGAACAAGGCTTGCGGCTAATAGCTGCAGGGCGGTTCTGCGGATGCAAGCACATCCAGGCAGTACTGATATTATCAAGCCCAGAAGCTAGAGTATGCATCCCTCACTCTTTCATCTGAACATCGACTTGTCTGCTGAGAGAGCGCTCTGCATCCTGGACAAGTCCACCATCCACAGCAAAGTCACACTGAATTATTGTGTTGCGATCTCACACATTGAAAGCCAGACAATGTAGCATCCCCATCCAGCTTCATAGCAAGCGATTCACAGATGTCCGAAGCTATTTCACCAGCCCAGCCTGGGGCTGGAAAAGTAGCATAGCAGGTTCTCGACTTGCCAGGCTAGTCTCTTCAAGAACTCTCACACACAACTCGTCTTTCTCGTCCCTGTTGGGGGGACCAGAGGTAGGAAAGAGCCAAACACCGCCGATAGAAGCAGACGTGGCAACTACACAGAACAAAGCAGGCCCTCCAGCCAAATATTATCAAAGAGCAATGACATCATTGAAGGCCCTGGCGCTCACCCCGGCCTTGGGATCCAGGAGTGGCCTGGCAAGCTCAAATATGGAGACTGTGCCTGAGACACTTCTCAAGCAAACACTTTACGAGTGCCTCAAGGTGTCCCGGTTAGTGCCGGCAGGTAGCTCCTGAGCAGTCATAGAATCTGTAAGGTTTCACTCGCATGCACACTCCTTGGGGAAGTCCACCTGAAACCGCACGAAGAGGTCTCCTGCGGCATAGCTGAGCAGGGGCTAGGGGCGCTAGGGGCATTCCGATGCCCAGCCCACAGCTTGAAACCTCTGAAGCTCTTCCCGACTTCGCACCTCTGGCGCGCGGGTTCTGCTTCTTGGGCATGCCATAGCCTCGCAGCACCCGGACCTCGCTGCAAAAGTCGAGTTTCTCTCTAACGGATCTAGCCCTATGAGAAAATCGAAGGCCGTCAGAGTGCAACTTACTTTCGACAGCTTTGGGTCTTGCTTCAAAGAAGATCCGAAAATTTTCTGATGGTCCTCGCAAGAGAGAGAGAGAGAGAGCAAGAAAACGGCCATATGGAAACTCCAAAACTCCGATGCTAAGAAGACTCCGCCTGCATGAAAGCTTGGTAGCATGCCGTGAGCGATCAACAAAGAACACACAGAATCCGCAATAATAGTCAAAGCAATCAGCACGTTGAGACGAGAGCCTGAGATGGCAATCAGCACATCTTTACATCTTTACTCTCTGCAAGAATGGCATGGCCTTGCCGGCCAGGCCCCCAGGCCTCTCCGGGGCGCAAGACCTTCTCGGAGCCCACCTCCAGGCTCTTCCCGTCCACGTGCCTGTGAACTCCGAAAACGGTCCACACCTCGCGGAGAACCAAACGTGAAGAAAATGAATCCGAAGCAAACGCGCGAAGGCTGAAACATTGGCAGACTCACTGACATGCAAAACCGACAAACAAATCGAGAAAGCATTCGCGTGCGACACTGGAAATCAAACTGGGCACAAGACAAATGGATGATGATAAGCACGATACACCAACTGATGAATCCTAGATGATTGACAGTTCCGTAGTCGTTCAGACATGGCGACACAGCCATGCTTCAACAACAACTGAGAAGCCCGTACCTCTTACCTTGCCAAGAAGCCCTATACCATGGTGCCAGCATTTCAGTAGTGATATGTTTAGCCAAGAGTGGCAAGGATTCATTCTCGCCAACCAAAAAAAACTGGCCCCTCGAAGCCTTGTTTCTGACCCAGGTTGGAATCCAAAAGAACGACCAGGCTCACGACAATGTCAATTCCAAAGGTGCGAACTCAACACAAAGGAGCCGGATTCGTTTGTTTGGGATCACTCACCAGTTGCTCACTCCCTTGCTTGAGAGCTCACAATGAGAACAGCTAATGTGACTTGAGACAGAAACAAAACGGTTCATTCTTGTTCAGCCAATGCAGCTGAGTGCCGCAAAGCAGTGTTTAATCCAGAGGACTTCATGGAGAGGTTTGCTTCAGCTTGCGGTTTCCGTGGCTCAGGCAACTGACTTCGGATGCAACGTTCCCCCGTTGGCCAGAGACCATGAAGCAGAGAAGCGCACCCGTTTTTGCTGCAACCACACAACCACTCGCGCTTGTCCGGCAAGCCATGGCGCAGGTTGCACCAAATGGACCAGAGAGTCTGCCTCTCAGGCCCAAGATTTGGGCAAATTCGTGCCACAAGACCAAGCCTGCCCTCTGTGAGGGCAAAGCAGCTCTGCTTGACAGAGCGCCACAATTCCAGGAGTGTGACAAGCATTCTCCGAATGAAAAGCGTTGGACACAGGGCTTGCTTGTCTTGTTCAACATGGACTGTTGGGCCCAGGATTCAGAAATGAGTGCAAGGCAAATATTGGATGAAGTGAGATAGACTTCCCCAGTCGCTAAATCCAGCAGACAGAGAAGCGAAGTTGATGTGGGTCACAAAAAACACGACTGCCATTTGGTGCAAAATCTCTTACACGGTGAAGACATTGTGCATGACGGCACGCTTGATTAAGACAAAACCAGTGGCGATGGAAAGCTCTCAGTGAACATCATTTAGGTGGGGGTTCACGTCCTAAAACCATTTGAATTGAACACTTGTAGCCACATGACATAGGGTGATGCGATGCTAGGATACACTTGGACAGTGGCGCCACCCAGGACTGCCTTAACTCTTGCATCTCAAGAAACTGGAAACAAGCTTGCATGCTTGCCAAAGTGGACAGAACGTCCGTATGCAAACACGCCGCAGTTGCAGCATGGCTAGGCGGCCATTGCGTGATTCTGAAAGCACCCCCTTACGGATGACATTTGGAAGACACATCAAATGTGTACGTACGCAAGCTGCTCTGGCAGCGTGCGAACTTCTTCCTGGCAGGTAGGCGTCAAGGTTGGAACTAAGGCTCGCGAGGCTATTGTGCAGAGCCGGCGAAGAGAACGTTTGCTGGCATGATCTGTATGCATCCGAACAGGGGTGGTGAGACCTTGTGCACTTCTGCATGCACTTCTGACTTGATGTACAGTCAAGATGGCGTGCGCTGATTTCCAGCAGCACGTGGATAGAAAAATGTTGCACATTCCACGCAGACAAGACGCGCTTGACACAAACGAACTGCCGTTAGACATAACTGGCAGCGTCATTCCCTCCGCAGCGTCACGCACCGCAGCTTGAATCGCGCGTTCAGCTCCTGAATTGTTTAGGTGAAAGAATGTATCTGGCTTTGGCATGGAGGGTAAAGGCTATCGTCTAGTTTCTGGCATAGCGGCAACACACACGCACACTGTATCATGATCAACAACCCACCATGAATGGACAGTCGCAACCGGGCCGCGGAAAACGTTGCCGCCATCGCGGACAGTCAACACCCACAACGGGATTCCCAATGACCCCGGCAAACGTGGTCATGTACTGCGTGCCAACATTTCAATGCCCTCGCATACTGTGAGCAAAGTCTCCACCACGTCGGAATGCAGGATCTTGTCTCCTCCGGGGGCATGGCTTGGGATTTTGGATACCTGCCGAATGCCAGAAACGGGACTATAAAATATATCTAGACGACGCGTTACCAGGAAGCACACCACCATCGAAACTAGTTGCCCCGGGCTGCCTCGAGCTCCCCCTCCCTCGAATCCAGCAACCAGCATCCCGCACAAGTGCCAAAACTGCTTGTATAAGCTGTTGAATCTGCTGATGTTGTCCAGCTTCCCTCGGAAGCGAGCAAGCATCCAAGGCAAGCATTCGAGCAAGCAAAGAAGCGTTCAAGCAAGCAAGCAAGCAAGCAAGCAAGCAAGCAAGCAAGCAAGCAAGCAAGCAAGCAAGCAAGCAAGCAAGCAAGCAAGCAAGCAAGCAAGCAAGCACGCAACGTGATGCAATTTTGCTTTCCAGCTGCGGGACTGTATCTTGCAAAGCAAATTCGTACTTTCAAGAGTTGCAAGCACAATGCGCTGTTGACAGGCAGCTGCGAACGTATACTTCGCGCACTGTTTGCGTACTCGAAAGTTACACTTTCCCAAACTCCAGCTGCGGGAGCTTACTCCGCGTAGTACTCTCGTAGTCAAAACTCGCAATTACTGAGCTCACGCCAAGGAGTGTGCTTCGCGTTCTGCTTTCGTACTCAAAGCTCGCAATTTTTGTTTGGTTGCAAACGAGTCACATTCGAAGACCAGACTCCAAATTAAACAATGCCTGTGTAAAACAAAAAGCGATGCTCCGGCTGGTCCCTCCTGAGTTTTCAAGGTGCGGCTTCAGAATCAGCGGCTGATCCAGAACCCAGTCCTGCAGCAATTCCAAAGGGGTCCAACGCAAGAGCTCAAGAAGGCAGCAATGAATAGAATTCATACTCATGCGTCTGTGACGCTGCGCATGACCTGTTCCGTGCCCTCTGGTGCCAGGATTACCCTTCCAAAAATGAGACAACTGGCCTGAGTCACTTCCCCCACTAGCATCACTCGGCCAGGTCCATCAAACTTCTTTTTTTTTGCCCTGGCCCAAGCATCAAGCGCTGTTGCAAAATGTGATTTAATTTCAGGTTGCGTGCCTTCCTCCACGCACCACGCACCAACGGGGTTCCCTTGTAGGTGACCCTGAACGTCTGAACGTCTGGTTCGAAGGTTTGCAAATGACCGAGAGAGTTCCCAGGACATGAACATATTATACATTGCCATGATTTTGGGCCCTGCGGATCTATTGGCGCCGTTGCAGTTGGGCTTTCATCAAAGGAAGTTTAACAAGAAACTTCCGTAGTACTGGAACTAAATGAGCTAGCTGCTTTGACATATAGCTATGACAGGTAGCTAGCATGACAAATAGATAGCTTTGACATATAGCTAGCTTGACAGATAGATAGCTTTCCAATAGGCTTGCATGACAAATAGATAGCTTTGACATGACAAATAGATAGCTTTGACATATAGCTAGCTTGACAGATAGATAGCTTTCCAATAGGCTTGCATGACAGATAGATAGCTTTGACATATAGCCAGCTTAACACGTAGATAGCTTTCTCAAGTATAGATTTCGTGGCAGGCGCAGCACTTTCGCAAGGTGCTGCGTCCACTCTCTGCGAGCAGGGGGATGGCAAGATGCAGAAAACGTTGGCGCTGTGCGTGAATTGGGCTTCCGGACTGTGCGCAAACCACCTCGGCTGCGACGCCTGTACGGAGGCGGTCTTCTGACAAAAACGTCACAGGAAACGGTCTCAACGGGTTCGGAACGGGCCCATTGGCACGCGGCCGCGCGAAGGTATCGCAAGGTTTGAAATTGCGAGCAAGGCCAGACACTTTTCGCAAGTCAAGTATCAGAATTTCGTGGCAGGCGCAGCACTTATCGCGGTAAGGCGCAGCTTTCGTGCAGGCGCAGCAACTCTCTCTGCGAGCTGGGGAATGGCAAGATGCAGAAAACGTTGGCGCTGTGCGTGAATTGGGCTTCCGGACTGTGCGCAAACCACCTCGGCTGCGACGCCTGTACGGCGGCGGTCTCGGAACGGTCTCGGAACGGTCTCGGAAAGGGTTCGGAGACGGGCCCATTGGCACGGCCGCGCGAAGGTTTCGCAAGGTTTGAATTGCGTGGCAGGCGCAGCACTATCGCAAGGTCAAGTATAGATTTCGTGGCAGGCGCAGCACTTTCGCAAGGTCAAGTATAGATTTCGTGGCAGGCGCAGCACTTTCGCAAGGTCAAGTGCCAAATTCGTGGCAGGCGCAGCACTATCGCAAGGTCAAGTACAAAATTCGTGGCAGGCGCATCACTTTCGCAAGGTCAAGTACAGAATTCGTGGCAGGTGCAGCACTTTCGCAAGGTCAAGTGCAAAATTCGTGGCACGCGCAGCACTTTCGCAAGGTCAAGTACAGATTTTGTGGCAGGCGCAGCACTTTCGCAAGGTCAAGCACAGATTTGGTGGCAGGCGCAGCATTTTTGCAAGGTCAACTTTCGCAGCCGGGGCTCGAAAATCGCAACTTTTAAGTACGAAAGTAGTACGCGAAGTCAACTTTCGCAGCTGGGCTTGAAAATCGCAACTTTTAAGTACGAAAGTAGTGCGCAAAGTCCACTTTCGCAGCCGGGGCTTGAAAATCGCAACTTTTAAGTACGAAAGTAGTACGCAAAGTCCACTTTCGCAGCTGGGGCTCGAAAATCGCGACTTTTTAGTACGAAAGTAGTACGCAAAGTCCACTTTCGTAGCTGGGGCTCGAAAATCGCAACTTTTAACTACGAAAGTAGTACGTGAAGTCCAGTTTCGCAGCTGGGGCTCGAAAATCGCAACTTTTAAGTACGAAAGTAGTACGCGAAGTCAACTTTCGGGGATTGAACATCGCAACTTTTAAGTGCAGAGAAAGATGGGTAGATAGATAGATCAATAAACAGATATAGAGATAGCTAGAGAAATAGAAAGAAAGAGATAGAGAAACAGAGATAGACAGAGATAGATAGATTTGTAGATAGATAGACAAATAACTAGCTAGATAGATAAAGAGATAGAGAGATAAATAAATAGAGAGGTAGATAGATAGATAGGAGATAGAGAGGTAGATAGAGAGATTGATAGATAAGTAGATCTATAGATAATATAGGGTATAAATTAAGTCCAGCGGGCAAGACCGCGCGCAGCGAGCGTGCCGTTTCGGGCTGCACGCAAGAGCGCGAAGCTGAGCGGGCATGCTGTGTCGGGCCGCGAGCAGCGGGCGTGCCATTTCGGGCCGCGCGGTAGGATGAGATACACAAGAGTTCCCGTCCGGCGGGGGGGGGGGCCTGCCGGAGAAAAAGTATCGTGCTGCGGGCGTGCCGTTTCGGGCCGCGCGCGAGAGCGCGGAGCCGAGCTAGCGAGCCGTTTCGGGCCGCGCGGTAGGAGGGCGCGCCATGTCCGGCCGCGCACGAGGATAAGAAAAAAAAAGCTCCCGTGCGGCGGGGGTAAAATTGCTGGGCACACACTTAAGTAGGCGGAGCGCGTAGGGCCAGCCGGGGAAAAACTACCGCGCTGCGAGCGTGCCGTTTCGGGCCGCGGGCAGCGGGCGTGCCGTTTCGGACCGTGCGGTAGGATAAGACAAACAAAAAAGTTCCCGATCGGCGGGGAAAAAACTGCGGGGCATAAAGTTAAGTGGGCAGAGTGCGTAGGGTCGGCTGGAGAAAAACTATCATGCTGCGGGCGTGCCGTCTTGGGCCGCGCGCTAGGATAAGCAAAGCAAAAGTTCCCGTCCGGCTGGGATAAAAAATGCTGGGCATAAACTCGGGTGGGCAGAGCGCCTGGGGCCTGCCGGGGAAAAGCTATCGCGCTGCGAGCGTGCCGTGTCGGGGCGGGTGTCCTTTCGGACGTAGCCGAGCCAGCGGCGCCATTTTTTCGGGGCGCGGGCCGGTGGCGTGCCGCTTATGGGGGGGCGCGCTAATTTAATTAAAGGATATTTTTTGAGGATAGCAAGAAAAAATTCATCCGATGTGCGGGGAAAAAACTATTATTTGCGTCGGGTAATTCAAGCTAAAGTGGGCACGCGGTGCGTAGGTCAGCCTGAGAGAAAAGCTGTTCTGTTGCCGGGCGGTGGTGCCGTGTCGGGCCGCGCGCTAGGATAAGAACAGCAAAAGCTCCCGTCCGGCGGGGACAAAGCTGAGGGGCGTAAGCTCAAGTAGGCGGAGGGCGTGGGGCCAGCCGGAGAAAATAGATCGCGCTGCGAGCGTGCTGTTTCGAGCCGCGCGCCAGAGCGCGAAGCCGACCTAGCGTGCCGCTTCGGGCCGCGGGCAGCGGGCGTGCCGCTTCGGGCCGCGCGCTAGGATGGGAAAAGCAAAAGTTCCCGATCGGCGGGGAAAAAAATACGTGGTATAAAGCTAAGTGGGCAGAGTGCGTAGAGTCAGCCGGAGAAAAACTGTCGTGCCGCGGGCGTGCCGTTTCGGGCCGCGCGCTGGGATAAGAGAAGCAAAAGCTCCTGATCGACGGGGAAAAAAAACTGCGGGGGTGCTTAGCGATTTGGAACTATTGGAGCTATATATCAGCGAAGACACTGGCTAACAGAACCAAACTCGAGCCTAGCAAGTTAACCTTTGAGATTTCTGGCGCCGTCACATTTTGAAAGCGAACAGAAGCTGCGGCATTTAGATACATCTCTCGTATAAAGCTTTGAGGTCCGCTTTTTGCGGTATGATAACAGCAACCCACCAGCGGAACAGCGAAATACAGCGCCTGGGTTTGACATACCTTCGCCCGCAAGGTGAGGTTGCCCCATGGATGTGGACAGAGTGATTCGAACGGATTGGGTGATCGGCCAAACGGAAACGGAACAAGGCCAAGATCAACCAAAGGTGGCATTGCGCTGGTTCATACGTCCACGGGACCACGAACTTAGTGGGACTTCCGTTGGTGCGATCCACCTCTGCTGGCTGGTTCAAAGATAACCTTTTTGCTTATCTTGCAGCAGGGCAACCCAGGACTGCATGCCGGCTAATTGTGGCCGTCGTTTTGGCGGTCGTCGCTTGTGGCGGACACGAGCGGGCGTGCTGTCTTGAGCCTTGCGCAGCGAGCGTGCTACTTGGACACGCCATGTGCCGCCGTGCCGTTTCGGGCCGCGCGCGCAGCGACCAAGCGCTGGCCATGGAGTAAGAAACGCGAGTGAAAAGCCGAGAATGTTTGTTTTGCTGGCTCATAGATCCTCTTGGTCCAGGTGTCAGGCAAGCAGGCAGGGCATAGCTTTGTATTGCGAGCGCATGAGTATTTTGCTGGCTCATAGATCGAGGGGTCCAGGTGTCAGGCAGGCAGGCAGGGCGTATAGCCTTTTTTTTTTTGCGCTGGCTTAGAAGTCAAGAGCTCGAGGGGCCGGGTATGTAGCTTTGCGTGGGGGCTTGTCACTCACTCGGCTGCGGTTTCTTGGCTCCAACTTAGTTACTTTGGTGACTTGAGCAACACAATCCAAACACATGTCAACTTATACTTTCAACTTTGACGATGTCAACCAGCAGCCACCCAACAAGCACAGAAAGCAGCGCGCGCGCCGACAGCCCCCGTGGTGGCTTGGCGCTTCGGCCGGCCACTAGATCTCGGCTTGGCGCTTCGGCCGGCCGAACCATGGCGGAAGAGTTGCGAAATCAGCTGGCAGCCGCACTGGAAGCGAAGCGCGCAGATGGCGCACTCACCCAGCAGGAGGCAGAGCTGCTGCGGCTTGCAGGAAGCCAGGCGGCGCCTGCCACGGCGCCGCGCGTGGACGCGAGTGAGCCTACTTGGGAGGCCCGCGGCAGGCGGCGGGCGCCGCTGGGGCTTGGCAGGGCGCCTGGCAGCAGGGCTGGGGCGACTGGTCGTGGCAGTCGGGGTGGGGCGACTGGCCTTGGCAGTCGTGGGCTGCGGCGCCACGTTGGGGCGGCTGGGGCTCCGCGTGGCAAGAGCAAGGGCCCGTGCCGCTTCGGGCCGGGCCCAAGGGGAAAGGCGGCGCACCCAAGGCAAAGGCCGCGGCAAGGGCAAAGGCAACGCCCGGCACGGAGCGACCGACGCCGCGGCCGCGAAGCGAGAGCTGGCACAGTTCTTGCAGCTGCATGGCGACTTCACTTTCCGCCCGCGGCCGGCGCCGCCGGCGGAAATTCTAACAGTATATATACGATGAACTATACGAAGGCAGCCTGGGCCTTTACAAGCACATGGCCAGGCACATGCGCACGCCCGCTGCGCTGGCCATCTTGCACAAGGAGATCTTGCCGGAGATGGCCCGAGCGTCACACTGGCGAGTGGATAAGCAGAACCACGTAGAGAAAAAACGCCGGGACAGCCGCGAGCTTGGTGCCTCGCGCTCGTCGCGGTCGTCCGTGTCGCGGGCCAGCGGCTGGACGAGTCGAACCTTCGGCGCGTAGGGCGGCCACCGTGGCTTGCCGCTTCGGGCGGCCACAAGCTGGCGTGGGGGCACATGCGCGGCTTGTCGTTTCGGACGGCGGCGCGCGCGCTGACAAGGCGATGACCTGGAAAAGGAGCGGAGCGGACGAGGGCTGTGGCTTGGGGATACATGCGGACGTAGTTTGGGGCTTCTGTGTCTTGTGGTTTGTTGAGGATGTAGCACGAGGCGTGCGTGTTGCTTGGGTCCACTTTTATGTAAGGGACGTGTTTTGCTTGTTTGGGACGTGTTTTGGGAGAAGCTGACCCTACGAAGACCCGACCAAGACCCCTGCCATGATGGCAACTTCCTTCCTGGCTCAAAGTCACTACCTAGGGCTTGGGCAAGTTTTCTCTCACACACACACACACACTTGCAACCACAGCTACAGAGACGCACGCAATATGACAACGCAACACACAGCAAAATCCACTCAGCAACGCACAGACACTATCTGTTCGCGGCGCTTGGCGTTTCGGCCGGAGTTAGCTGGTTTATTCCACCCTTTTATGGTTGGCTTTCAAGGTATGAGGTGGAAGTGCTGTGCTGCCGCGCTTGGGACAGGCAGAGCTTTGACTCGGCTATGGTTGGCTGACAAGCTCGGAGTCGGTGGTTTTCTAGCGATCGATAAACAGGTCTCAGGCGGACACTCCCCTAGCCAGTGTCGACCGAGAGTCTCTCGTTGACATGCGCGAATAAGCGGCACGATTATGGTTTTGCTCTGACGAAAGCACGATTGAGAATTGCAAGGCCGAAGACATCAAAAGAGCAAGACTACTTTCGAGGTGGCTCGGCGTGAAAGGTAAGAAAACTCGAAATGGCGAGTTGAGAAGGATCACGTGGACCAAGCTTTGCGAAAACGCTACCTACAGCTAGTAGATAAAGTCAAAGAGTTTGAGCCCGCCTTCCAAGACCTTGAGATGCAGAGGCGCCAGAAGGGGCGCGGCCAGTAGAGTCTTGCCGTCGGCTTGCCGTTTCGGGCGGCCGCGGATCGAGCAAGAGACAGGGCGGGCTGTAGAGTCTTGCCGTCGGCTTGCCGTTTCGGGCGGCCGCGGATCGAGCAAGAGACAGGGCGGGCTTGGCGCTTCGGCCGGCCGCGCCACTTCGCGCCAACAGGCAGCGCGACCCGGAAAACGCCGCTTTGCAGAGCTTCGAACACACAAGATTGCCACTATACATAGTCCCTTCTTCCTCGGCCATTTGTATGGGTAGTTCTTTCGGGTCCAGGGAATAACAAAGACAGTTCTCCAGTGGTACCCGGCCAGGGACCCATTCGGTTTTGAAAACTGTTCGGGCCACGGACCTTCTCATGTGTTGTCTGTCTGTTTTGTCAAGTTTTGGGGACTCGCTTCTGTAGCACGGGAGGGAGATTGGAGGGGGGGAGACTTCTTAGGGGTGAACTAATTGGTGGCTGTAAAAAAGGGAGATTGATGGATTCCCCTCCTTCGGGAAAAAATGGTGGCAACGCCATATGACTGTTTACAGGGTTTCGGCTGACGCGTAAGCGGCTCTTCGATGGCTCAAATACAGTTACTGTGGTGACTTGAGCATGTGGCTACACACACACACACACATCACACACACACACACACATGCACCCACGCATCGCACACGCACACACGTAGTGCAACATCTTGTCAGCAAGGAACTGCTTTCCACGGCGCAGCAAGTTTGCGCCACAGCGACTGACACAGCCACTACACGCGAGGAGCAGGCTTGGCGTTTCGGCCGGCCGCTCCGTGCCATGGCAGGGACTTCGCTTTTTGGCTTCCTAGATACCCTTCTTCCGGACGAGGATCAGCTACCCGCCCGGGTGCAGCTTCGTGTCCAGTACTTGGAGCGCGCAGGGCCGGACAGTAGGTTTTTATGTTTTTTTGTCGACGAGCTGTTGCGGGATATTTCGGTGCATGGCGTGTACTATCATGCGCTGGACGGACGGTGTCTTGCGCGGAAGCATTTGCAAGAAAGTGCCCAGAGCTTCGGCATGGTGGTCGCAGCTCTTTGCATGGCTGTCCTCGTGTGGATGAATGTCCGGACAGCGAGGACCTTGGAGATTTGGTTTGTGTGCCGGGCCGGCAAGCATCGCAGCATGCTGCTCGCCGTGTGCTGCTACTTCGTGTTGTGGCTGGTCTTCAAAAGCACGCGGCGACGCGTCGAGATCTCGCTGGACTGGACGGCGGGGCGCCGCATTATCGAAGAGACAGCAGCATCCCACACGGAAGGCAAGCCGGCAAGCCGGCCGCGAAGCACCGCTTTCGTCAGCCTAATAATGTAGTAAACCGCGCCAAGGAACGGCTAGTGGCGCACCTGCGCCACCGGGGTAACCTTGATGTCGTCCTTGCGGATGTAGGCGACCCGCGCCGTGTTGTTTCGAAGCGGGGCGGGCAGCTGCAGTGGCTTTTCGAAAGGATGCTGACGCCGGACAAACAACAGCTGCTGCACGCTCTCGGAGCAGAGCGGCACGCAGTGATGGTTTTTTCAGACCGCGAGCAACGCGGAGAACTCCTTGCTGGCCAGCTGGCAGCCATGCTTCCAGTGCATTTGCGAGTCGCTTCCGGAGAAATGCAGCTTGTGCAGCCCTCGCGACGTCCCGGTGGACGCCAGCTGGTGTCTCTGCGTGCGTGCGACAATGTTGCAGCAAGGCCTTCTCGACCGCAGTGCGTCCCAGACGATGGCCGGGAGAGTGGAGGGCGGTGGCTTGGCGCTTCGGCCGGCCTCGTCCACTGACGCGCCGGAGCGGGCGGCAAGGTCCGAGCGCTTCCATCCCAGGCCGGAAGTCATAGAAGTGGAGAGCAGGCGGCGGGCGGTGGCCATCCGTCGCCGCGCTGACTTTCTGGCTGTCGCGGCGTGCGCCCACGTAGACATGTCCGAGGACGAGCAGGCGGCATCCGCTATGTTTGCTCCGGCGCGCGGATCGCACAAGCCCGCCATGTACTTACTGGACTCTTCAGCTGCAGACACATGGGGCCAGGCGGCAGGCGCGCTCGAGGCGAGGTTACGGCCGACGCCGCTCTGCGAGACGAGCTCAATGCCCACGAGAGCCACATGCTGGATGTCTGCGGTCTCCCGAGCAGTCTGGTGGGTCAGCAGACGTCTTGGCTCGGTCGGTGCCAGTTCGCCATCTTCCTACACATGATGGCGATCCTGCGGAGCGCAGGCGGCGCGTACGTGCCGGCGCAGTTGCTGAGCCGCCTCGGCGCGCATTGCCGAGAGCTGGAGGTGGACGTCATGATGCAGGTGCAGCGCTACTTATACTTCTGCTGCGCGCTGCGAAACGTGGCCGCGGAAGCGTGGCAGGGGTCGGCCTACTGCGTGTTTCTGCCGCGGACACAGGGCGCACGGAGCTGGTGGGCGGCCATGCAGACTTGCTTGCAAGAGTGCGACCTGTGGGCGTACTTCGTGGACGAGTATCTTTTGTGGCCGGCACCGGACCCTGGGGGCGAAGACTTCCCAAGCTTCGGTGCGGCGCTCCGAGCCGCGTCAAAGCGCGCGCAGATGTCGGAGGTATCCGAGCCAGCTCCTGTGCCGGACTTGCACTTCTTGCACCACGACACCTTGCTCTCGGCCGAGGAAGTGCTCGCGTGCCCTCGCGTGCTGGCGCCTCTCAGACCCACGGCCAGGGCGGCAGAGGGATCGTGGGGCGGCAACGACAGCAGCTATGTGGACGTCACGCCGCAGAATCTGGTGCAAGAGGCGCACGCGCATGTGCGCGTCGCCGCTGCCTTGCCTCCGAGCCTGACTATGCGCCAGCTCGTCGGCCAGCACGCAGAAGAGTTTCTATGGCACGGACTACATGCTTGCGGCCTTCGCAGTAATGTGCACACGCTGTCGCTTGGCGTTTCGGCCGGCGATGATGCGCTCGCTTCGCTTGGGATTTCGCCCAGCGAAGGCGACGGCTTGCAGCTGGCGTTCCAAGCGCTTGGGCATTTTGTGTTATCCAGGCTACAGCCGGCAAAT
>CAUJNA010002691.1:859771-877271 GCA_963377175.1 Effrenium voratum | reverse complement strand
AGAGCTTTGGACACTCGCTTCAGCTTGCAGCCGTAACTGGGGCCATCCCCTTCAAACTGGTTGGCCGGCACTGCCCGCGCGTCGGGCAGTAATTAGACCTTGGAGGGGCCACGCCGCCCTTGCAGCGGGGCTGTGCCGCAGCTGGCAGTCCGCGCAAGTCTGGAACCAGGCTCCGGATGTTCTGGAAATGTCTCTCCAGCACTGCGGTGGAGCGTCGCTTTGCTGGCAGGTGTCTCTTGCTCTTTCCTCAGACGCCAAGAACAAGCTGCGCGCCCGTGCAGAAAGGCGTGCTTTGAAACAAGCCCAGGAAAATCCAGGAATACTGGAGCCAGGCATCCCAGGAAAAAAAGAAGAAAAACAGAAACACACACACGACATGCGTCCGATGGGAAACATCCAAGCCAAAGCAAGCCGTTTGGTGGGGCGTCTCTAATCCTGGGACAGCTTGGTAGGCCCTGTACTACCTTAGCTCAACGCCCTCGCCTTGGGCAGTCTCTGAGCCGACTTAAATATTACAAGCAAGATCGCCCCACACTCCAGGTTAGCCGGGCTTTGTCGTTCAATCAAGGGGAACGACGATGGCCACCATCTTCACCGTATTGTCTAGAGTCGCTCCAACCACATCTACTACCGCAACCTACCTTACGCCAAGAATGTCTGGCGGAACCAGCCTCGGCAAACCAGTGTGTGCAAAACAAAGTCACTGAAGGAACAAATAGGGTTTACCGGCTTGCTTTGAAACAGCAGCTGGTGGCTTCGTCGAGGCAACGCAGGCTTAGACTTGGGAGAACGCGTTGCTGCATCAATTGCCCTGTTGTGGGTCGTTTCAGTTTGGGCCGGAATGTCTTAGACTTAGCCCCGCGGGTCTGGTTCCTTTCCTAAAACGCAGCAGCCACACTCGCTGCGAAGCGGCTGTAGTGCTGGTTCAAAACTGGGTGTGCCGTTTTCTGGTGCAAGATGTGCTCATAGGCAGTTAGGCAGCCTGCAGTTTTGCAGAGACCTGTGCCTGCGCGGGTTCTGTTCCAGTGAAGGGTTTGCGCTGGGTGGGAATGAGCATTTCTCCAGCATGCTGGCCCCAGAAGGTGGGTCAAAAACATTGCCCGCCCTTTTTGCAGCTACGTACCTGCTACTTCGGCTTAGCTCTTCTGTTTTGCAAAGCGCTAATAAATCAATTCCCGCCGTGTTCTTTTCACGAGCCACTCCTCAATCAGCTACCTTGCCGTTTTCAATTTGTGACCTGAGTACTTCAGGGGGCCCCCTGGTCCAATTGGTTTCCTGCAGCAGACCAGAAACGACCGTTTTCTCGGCCAAGCCGACCCCCAGAAGTTAGCAATTTGGTGTGCGCAAGGGGTTTGCAGTGTGCAGCAACACGGTCTACCACACGGTTTGACAAATACCCTCGCTTTGCCTGGCCGGCTGCAAGGGCATGTCAGACACACTTCACCCTTCTTGCAAGAGCAAGGGGAATGACTTATGGTTGCCCTTGAGACAACATGGCTTTCTTGGGTGCAGACTTGGCTGGGCATGCTGCAACCTGCGTGAAACAGGTCACATCGAAAATAGCCCGCGCGCCCAAATGAGTCCAACAAAACAAACAAACAAACAAAAACAAAAACAAACAAACAACAAAACAGACAGCAACAAAAACAAAAACAACACAAACAAACCAGCAAACAAACCGACCAACCAACCAACCAACCAACCAACCAGCAAACAAACAAACAAACAAACCAACAAACCAACAAACCAACAAACAAAAAACACGACACAACAAATCAAAACAAACACAAACACAAAAACAGACAACCACACACACACCACCACAAAGAAAACACAACAACCAAACAAACACACACACAAACAAACACACAACCACACAAACACACAAAGACACAAACACACAAACACACAAACCCACAAACACACAAACACACTCACACACTCACACAAAAAACAAACAAACCAACCAACCAACCAACCAACCAACCAACAAACAAACAGACAGACAAACAGACAAACAAACAAACACACAAACACGCAACCACACGCACACACAAACACAAAAACAAACAAACAAACAAAACAAACAAAACAAACAAAACATGTACACACACACAAACAGCCAAGCAAGCAAAAACAAAAATAAACAAAACAATCAAAGAGACAAAACAAAACAAATAAACAAAAACAAACAAACAAAACACACACACACACACAAACAAACAAACAAACAAACAAACAACCAAACAAACAAACAAACAAGCAAACAAGCAAAGAAAAAAGGAAACACATAAATAAATAAATAAATAACTAAAGAAATCAAGAAAGAAAGACAGAAAGAAAGACATAAATAAAGAAATCAATAAAGACATAAATAACTAAAAAAAACAGACAAACAAACAAACAACAGAAAAAAGATAAACAAAGAAAACAAACAAACCAGCAAACAAACAAACAAACAGGATACACCGACGCCGGGTCGCCTGGCACGAAACAAGCCTCGTTCTAGATGAGTCCACATCAATCAGTCAAAGCTTCGGATGCGCGTGAGTGTGTATTGTCTCGTGTGACAGTGCGTGCAGCGGTTGTGGATGCGCGTGAGCGTGTGTATTGACACTTGTGCCAGCATGCGCGCAGCGGATGTGGATGCGCGTGGGCGTGTTTATTGTCACTTATGCCAGCATGCGTGCAGCGGTTGCATATTATCTCTTGTGCCAGTGCGTGCAGCTGTTCTGGATGCACGCGGGCGTGTTTATTCTCACTTGTTCCAGAATGCGTGCAGCAGTTGTGGATGCACGCGGGAGTGCTTATTGTCACTTGTGCCAGCACGCGTGCAGCGCTTGTGGATGCGCGCGGGCGTGTCTATTCTCACTTGTTCCATGCGTGCAGCGGTTGTGGATGCGCATGAGCATGTTTATCATCAGTTGTGCTAGCGTCGTGCAGCGGTTGTGGATGCGCGTGAGCATGCCTATCACCACAGGTGCCAGCATGCGCGCGGTTGTGGATGCGCGTGGGCGTGCGTAATACCACTTGTGGCAGCACGCGCGCAGCGGTTGAGGATGCGCATGAGTGTGTGTATTACCACTTTTGCAGCTTAGCCTGATCTGTAAAGACTCCGAGTACCCAACAAATGTCAAAACACATGAGAAACGCACGAAACAACCTCGCGCTTGGAGGCGGTAGCAGCAACAAACAAGCAAGCAAGCAAACACAAAAACAAAAGATAGGCAGACAGAAAGAGAAAAGGCAAGAAAGCAGTAAAGAACAACCGACAAAGATAACAAGAGATAAATTATGCAGAGACACAGATAGAGAAAGAGAGAGAGAGAGAGAGAGAGAGAGAGAGAGAGAGAGAGAGAGAGAGCGCGCGAGAGGGAGAGAGAAAGAAACAGAAAGCAAGAAGTCAGGCAACAAACTAACCAGTGCATATTTTCACGCATAAGGAAACCTATAAAGACACAAATAATGCATAAATGACAACTACATGACATAAGTAAAGACAACAAAATGCTGAAATAAACAAACAATACACGGAGAAGAAGCAAAGAACCAGGCAAACAAACAAACAAACGCGCAAGCCAAGCCAGACCCAAAAACCAAAACTGCGCCGCACTAACCCTCCACAAAGCGCTGGGCGCCATTGGGCTGAGGCACAGGACCCGCCACACACTGCGTCTAGCTGAAGGCCCTAGCGGGAAAGGACGGGGAGGTTGAAGCTTGTCTTCCCAAGCCCTGGCGCATTCAAGTATTGCCCGCTCATTTTCCTTGATTTTCACTCTCCTTTCCCTCATGTTCTCTCATTTTCCCTTTTTGGCCCCTTACTTACCCCTGATTTGCCCGCGTTGACCCGCTTGTACGGTTGCTTGGCTTGACAGGGTATGGTTCAGGGGTCTTACAAAAATACATCACCTATCCACATCTGGCAACAAAAACAAACGAGCTCCCCACAAAAAACAAGAGGGCCAAAATACATTCAGCACCAGCATTTCCTCCCTTCCTTTTCCATTTGCCCGTGTAAAGCAAAAACTGAGCCTAGTGGTCGTCCGGTCTTGTTCTGAACGGATGCCAAAAGCAAGCTTGTTTCGGGGCTGCCCCATTCTGGAGATTTGCCATGAGTTGGACGACACAGGACTTGGATGTCAAACGCTTGCCCGTTGCCTTTGCATGTTCCCTTTAAACACTAGCCCCTTGGGCAGCTCTATGCAAAAAAGGACATTGCACTTCAGACAATTCTGCAAACAAGTTCAAATCGAAAAGAGCCCTTGGCCCCGGGGACAGTCCCTTCAAGGAGTCCGTTTGGTGAAAAGTAGATGGGCTTCACTGGTATGCAACACTTGACAAAAACTGACTCACTGGTGGAATCCATCCATTTTCGATCCAACTGAAACGAAACACGATACTCATGGTTCCTATGTTGCACGTGCACTTGAAAAGGCGCCCCCAACATTCACTCTGAAGGCCAGCCTAGTAAGTAGGCTGTAACCATACTTATACCGAAACATACCGAAACCAGTCTTATATACCGAAATCAACCCAACCTACCACATTGGACATCAACATCCAAGCGCTTCTGCCACTTCTTGAAGTTCGGCTGCGTGGCGCGCCACTGTCCCGCCTCAAGCTGCGCTGAAGCGAGGAAGGACAAGGAGTCCTGCGGGCAAGCACGGGAAAACCGGCACGTTTGCGGGCCCATTGTGTGAAGATAAGGATCCCTCAGAGGCGCACCCAAGATGGCGGAGAAAAGGAGCGCTCCTTCGTTTATTTTACACGGACACCCCTGACTCCCCCCTAACAAAACCAAGAAGGTCTGGGGACACATTCGGGCAGTCCTTCCAGGCGCCCGTCTTGATGAGCCCGCTGTAAGTGATGATGTCCGGCTCCAATTGCTCCTCGTTTGGAAACCAAAGGCCTAAGTTGCCCAGCAAAAGTCCTCAACAAGAACCGCAGCCTAGCGCTTCCACTTTGCACTAATGTTGACCCAGGATTAATACACCCGTCCCATTATTAGGGGGGGTGTTCCCTCCAAAAGTGATGAATCCCCACTAAAAGGGGACACCCCCCTATTCATCAACCAGTGGTGCATCAATCCGGGGTCAACATTACCATTGTTGCTTCTTGGTCTCGCATCATGGTTTTCCCAAGTTCCTACTATAACAGCAACTGGAACTTGTCAGGGGCTATAGTTTCTCTGCGTTTCTCAAAAATAAGGGATCCTCAAAATCGCTTGTTTCTTGATCGTTTTTCCCGAAAGCATGGCGAAGGGTTCTTCCGCTGGGTTCACTTGAGTTGTTCTCATGAGAGTCATTACAAGGTGTCATTGCAAGGAATCATCATCAGAAAAGTCATTGCAAGGAGTCATTGCAAGGAGTCATTGCAAGGAGTCATTGCAAGGAGTCATTGCAAGGAGTCATTGCAAGGAGTCATTGCAAGGAGTCATTGCAAGGAGTCATTGCAAGGAGTCATTGCAAGGAGTCATTGCAAGGAGTCATTGCAAGGAGTCATTGCAAGGAGTCATTGCAAGGAGTCATGGCAAGGATTGCAACTTGCACTTGACTCCTTGCACTTGCAACTTGCACTTGACTCCTTGCACTTGCAACTTGCACTTGACTCCTTGCACTTGCAACTTGCACTTGGCTCCTTGCACTTGCAACTTGCACTTAACTCCGTGCACTTGCGACTTGCACTTGACTCCATGCACTTGGCTCCTTGCAACTTGCAATGGCTCTCATGACTCCTTGCAATGACTCCTTGCAACTCCTTGCAGACTCCTTGCAATGACTCCTTGCAATGACTCCTTGCAATGACTCCTTGCAATGACTCCTTGCAATGACTCCTTGCAATGACTCCTTGCAATGACTGCTTGCAATGACTCCTTGAAACAAGCAAGGAGTCAAGTGCAAGTTGCAAGTGCAAGGAGTCAAGTGCAATTGACTTGCGAGGAGTTAAAATCTCTTCTTAGGGCGGCGGGGTAGTGCCGACGACACTACACGAAAATCGACCCTCTGCGGGGATCGGCGTGGTCGAGGTGCAAAAACCCATGGTTTTTTGCGATTTCTAAAGTTCCCGCGCGACCCTCTGCGGGGATCGGCGTGGTCGAGGTGCAAAAACCCATGGTTTTTTGCGATTTCTAACCTGCTCGCGCGACCCTCTGCGGGGATCGGCGTGGTCGAGGTGCAAAAACCCATGGTTTTTTGCGATTTCTAACCTGCTCGCGCGACCCTCTGCGGGGATCGGCGTGGTCGAGGTGCAAAAACCCATGGTTTTTTGCGATTTCTGCGGTGCTCGCGCGACCCTCTGCGGGGATCGGCGTGGTCGAGGTGCAAAAACCCATGGTTTTTTGCGATTTCTAAAGTGCTCGCGCGACCCTCTGCGGGGATCGGCGTGGTCGAGGTGCAAAAACCCATGGTTTTTTGCGATTTCTGCTGCTCGCGCAACCCTCTGCGGGAATCGGCGTGGTCGAGGTGCAAAAACTCAAGGTTTTTTGCGACTTTTGTTGTTCGAACTGGTCCTCGGGAGTTGTCTCGTGGTTCGCGCGCCTGCTCCCGGAACCGGCGGGTCGCGGGTTCGATTCCTCCCTGGTCCGCGGGCGGGCGTCGCAAGATGCAACTTGCATTTTACAGCAACTTGCGCAGAGCAACTTGCGCAGAGCAAGTTGCACAGAGCAACTTGCGCAGACCAACTTGCACCGACCAGTTTGCGCAGAGCGCCTTGCCTAGAGCAACTTGCGCAGAGCAACTTACGCAGAGCAACTTGCACAGAGCAACTTGCACAGAGCAGCTTGCACAGAGCAACTTGCAGGGAGCGCAATTTGCACAGAGCAACTTGCAGGGAGCCACTTGCAGGGACCAACTTGGAGCAACTTGCGCGGAGCAACTTGCGCAGAGCAACTTGCACAGTGCAACTTGCGTAGAGCAACTTGCGCAGACCAACTTGCACCGACCAGTTTGCGCAGAGCACCTTGCCTGGTGCTGTCTCGCGCTTGCTTCACGAAGTGTAGAGAAAAAGAACGCATCCTGCAGCGTTGGGCCGACCTCGCTTGCGATGTTCTGCTTCGGGCCAACCGTGGTCTAGTTTTCTTTGGGTCCACCCTTTTGAGTGGACCCTTATGGACTCTCTGGTTTGAGGCTTCATGCCCAAGGACCAAATTGGAGGCGAAAGCAACAGACCCGCTTCGAGCGCGTCCTCTTTGGCCGAGCGCAACACCTCCGCGCCGCAGCCCGCGCTGACGCCGGCGGCCACCGCTGCGTTGAGCGCCACCAAGTTCCGGCGCAGCCGGGCGCCGGGCAGCGCCGCCAGGAGAGCCAAGGCCGCCTCGCGGGAGAGTCCATTGTAGGGTCCCCTATTTCGCCACACCCGGGTGAGCCATGGTCCAAATTCCTTTGGCCACGATTCCAGGGATCCTTGCCATTGTCTAGAACCCCGAGCAAGCAAGTTAAGGCTGTTTTGACCATGGCGAGACATGGCCAACATGTACTGCTGGCTTGGCACATTTAGGGCTTGCTGTTTGGGCTTTGCGGAAGATTTGGAGCGTCCCCCCATTTGCCTGAAGGGGCCTCATCTTCGCAAGGTACTTGAATCCTGTGCGCCTGCTTCTTGAGGGCACCCAAGAACCCGTTTGGGGCCATTTCAAAAATTAGATAGAAATGCATAGTTAAGCAGAACTTTGCAATTCAACTTGAGTTTAGATAGAAGTTGTTGTTCACATAACTTTCAGCTGGCATTTGTTTTTAAATGTATTATTTTGTGTTTCTTGTTTGTTTGTTTGTTTGTTTGTTTGTTTGTTTGTTTGCTTTCTTGTTTGTTTGTTTGTTTGTTTGTTTATAACTGAATTTCAAGAAGGAATCCCTTTCAATAGAAACAATTCCACTGGATCAGCCCTGCCCAAAGCCATCAACACAAACATTGTCGAGAACAGAAAACAACAACAACAAACCAAACCCACACAACCAAACAACATGCTCCTTCGAAATCTTGGCATGGTGGGCGGCTACTTCTACAAGGAGTGTTTGAAGATCGTTTTTCTTTGGTTTCGTTTTTGGCTTTCTAGAGCTTTTTTGAGCTTTTCGTCTTCTGCAAGCTTGAAAGAGTCTCTGGCTGAGAATTGTTCTTTGGATTGCTTGTCTTTTTGGTGTTGTTTTTGCTTTCTGGAGTCTTTCTGTTCTTCTAGAAACACAGCAATGCATTCAACAGAAGAAAGGACAGACATTTACACATGTCCCTCAACAACCAAAGAACAAACAAATTGCACAGGCCAACGAATTCGAAAAAGTGAGTCCCGTGTTCTGCTGTTTTCAGAGTGGTTTGCTGACGTCTCAATCAACTTTGGCTGTTCCCAGCGCCGGGCCATGGGAAAAGAGCCCCATTTTCCGTTAGACTTCAAGCCACCAAGGGCAGAAAAGAAGGCATCTCTGAAGGTCCAGACTTGACTTTGCCTCGACCAGGGCGAGACCGTCGCTGAGGCCGACAGCTAGCATGTGGGCACGATCATGTTGTTCAGGTTTGGCCCACACAATGCTCGATGCGAGGGCCTCGTTTTGTTTTCTTCCGCTTGCTCAAGCCGTTGGATTTATGTTTCGAGTCCCCTCTGCACAACAAAGACACGCCGATTCATCACATCGCTTGTTCCACGATCAACAAAAACAACAAAAACAACTTCCCGCTTCCCTGCAAGCCTGCTGCTGGGTGGCTCGGGCGCAGGCAGTCATGGCGGTGCCTGAGAGACAATCGATCGGCTGGCCTGAGACCACTCTCGCCTGTTACCCGAAAGCTCGGTTGGCCCGGTTTGCGTCAACCCCGGGTGGTCCCCATTATGACCTTGCTAAGCCTTAGGCTGTGCCGAGGGGTGCCCAAGACAAGTGGACCTTTTGACCTTTTGGCCACACCTTTGTTCTTGAAGTGTGCCAGACGTTGAGGACTCCGGTTTCAGGAGCATGCATGACATCCAATGCTGGACCTCAATGAGCCAAAGTAACCAGAATTTCTGGAAAACTGACATTGAAGTATGTGCCACTCACTCATGCTTCTTGAACACATCCCTAGGTCATTTCTCACAGGACTAGTGGGCTCACTGACACGCAACACAAGCCCAACCGTCGGGATTCCTGAGCGAATTCCTGACAGTGGATACACAAAATATGAGCTTCGAACGTCAAACAAACATGACTTGAGTTACTAACAGTCATCTCCCTTCCTGAATGGACACAGAGTCTCAGGAGCTTCTTTGACCCTCTCCAAGGTCATCACGCTTTGGGGGCCGCAGATTTCGCGGTCTTGGGCTCGATCTATTTAGGCATCCCGCTTTTTAACAGGCGGAGCGGGCCTGAAGGCAGGGCTTCGTTCTTTCCCCCTTTAAACGCCACCTGACTTGGAGCAAGCCCAACCTTGGTCAAGTGATTTGTGTTGGTTCCTTCCTGGCTTATAGAGACCCCAGCCAGAAGTGGAAACGTAGACACAAGTGGATCCTAAGCCCAAGTCCCCTAAGGCCTGAATCTGGACCCATCTCCGAGCGAGGAGCTGTAGGTCACGATATCAGCTTTGATTGGCATGGAGCGCAGCAACCACAAGGCTTGCTGCCAGCGGCTGGCGGACGCCAAGGCGTTCAAAGCGGTGTTGAAGCTGATGAGATCCGGGGATACCTTGATAAAACTGGGTCACAGGACGAACATTTCGAGAGATTCACGCATTTACTTTTCTTTTTCGGGCGTTTAAACAACCTTGAGAGGGCAGTTCTGAGGTTGTCTTCGCTGGACAAGCCAAACGGCGCTCTTGGAAGAGAGAAAGGTACCTGCAGGCAGGGTTCCCTCTTTTCCCCTTTTAAACATGATCCGACTGAGAGGCAACCTACACTTGGCCTGATTTCTTTCCACCGGGCTTCGAAGGGAGACATACGCAGAGACCCCAGGAAAGTCCTTGAATTGCAAGCAACTGGTGCAACCCCACACCGCTTGGAGAAGAGGGACTTGATTCCGCGCAACATGGATAGGCAAATCTGCAAGCCTGCCCAAAGCGTCTGCTTGTCACTAGCTCTTGGCAGCAACGTGTGTGTGTGTGTGTGTTGTTTGACGGTTTGAATCCCGTCGTGCAAGCGTGTCTCAAATAGGAGGATTCCCAGCACGCCCGGAGACAAGGGTGAACCCACAAGGCCTTGTCTGGGAGGTCCATGAGTCATTCAAGCCCACCGCGGTTTCAAAGGGCAACGGGAAGCCACCCATTTTGGAACCAAGAAACATCCCCTCGGTTCTTAGGCCAAGCAGACTCGGCAATCCGTCCGGTGGGGGTAAGGCGCTGGCGGTGACGCCCAGCAGGCCCAGCGCGTCTTGCCACGCTCGCTCGCAGGCGCGGATGGCGGAGTTCAAGGCCACGACGTTAAGGTCCGAGCTGCGGCGAGCACTTTCTGCCAGCTGCCTAAGAAGCGCCCAGAATCGAGTGGTTCTTTTGAAGGAGCTGTAAGATTCTTCAGTATGGGCATTTTGAGATGTCTTAATTTTGCCTTTTCAATATGGCATGAAGGTTTTACACAAGACTTGCCCCTCTTTGCCCCGCCGTTTTACTCGCTGGGAGATGAAAGCCATCCTCAAAGCCTAAATCAAGAGCTCTAATAGCGAGGGAAGGGCGAACCGCTACACTGAAAACCATTCCCTGTCATCGCCCACCTCACCGTTCCTTCCTTTGCATCCATTCACTCTCCCCCTGTAGCGGGAATGCTTGATGCTTCGCAAAGGAGGCACAGAGGGCAAGAGATGAGGAAAAGAAGACACAGTGACTGTCCGCGAGAGATGGAGTGCTTCTTGGATGAGCTCTTCTTCTGTTTTGGGAGGGTGCGCAGGTTCATGGGGTCGCTGAGGCTGGCCGGCTACTTCATCCGACTCAGGCCGTATCAAGAGATATATCCAAAAACATCCATCCCCTCTTGGCTTCCTTCAGAGAATGTGAGCACTTACATACTATTAGCACCCAACTGACTTCGCAAACCCGCAAGGAACCCGTCAAGTAACTAAATAACATGCACATTGTTGCGGTGGTCCAACTCCGGTACCCTAACATGTGTGGGGCGGTCAAAAGGCTCACCTGCGAGACACAGGCTGATCACCCATTGGGGCCGCTTCCTTTGGACCAAAACGGTGGGTGGCACTTGCTTTGTTTGTTCTACTGGGTTTTGGATCGGAAGTCCAGCTTTTGTTCGCAGGAACTGGTGCAGGATGTTGTCCATCCAAGGGAAGCTGAAGAGTCTCGGGCTTCAGCTGCACATCAGTGTTAATGAACTCAGACCAACCATGGCACACGGGACAAACCGAAGGCCATTCCAAAAAGAAGGCCGAAGGAAATCCGCTTCCGGCAAAACAAAACACCGGTGAAACCAAAGTTGTGGAGGCAAGCAAGGTGTCCTGAAGCCCTCCCGAATCGTGTGTGACGGGTCAGCGTGGGGCCCCCCCTAAAAGGTGACAAGCAAAACAGTTTGGTCTGAGGGTGGGTGTATTTTTCGAGGGTGCGGTTGGCTTAAAAGAAAACCTTTGGGAAACGCCAATACGGTTCCGCCCATTTGAACACAAACTCATGTTTCCTTTTGAACTAGATGCCACTGGTAGGTGATAAGAGCCAAGCTGAACTCGGTGCACCAATTCTCAACCAAACCGATCCAACAAGGATACCTATATGACCAAGACCATGAAAGGATTGGGCCAATGCGTTTAAACATGCTAGAGCACGGTCCCATTTTTGATCCTTAAACACCACCTCCAAAGGAAACTCGCACGAAACGGCAGTCAGAAAGGGGATGTGACAAAAAAAACGGGACTCTTTTGGGAGTTGTATGAAACCCACCCGGCCTATTTAACAACAAAACACAAGTTTGTTTGACATGGGTCTCTCACTTCCCGAGTTGACCTGCCAAACAAAGTCTGTTATTTGCCACTAAAATGCTGTGTTTTTTGACCAAGTTGAAAGTCCCTTTTTTCTCAGGGGGGTGAGGCCTTCTTGGTTGCCCTAGGCGCACACCGAGCATCGGTCCGAGGCACAGCGCCAAGCACCAGTCGGCGTTTTCGGCCAGGGAGGCCATGGCGCCGCCGAAGGCGAAGGCATCCGGCTCCAAGGCCCGGGAGCCCAGGGAGCCCAAAAGCCAAAGCGCCTGCAGCGAATGGCCATAGGCCGTTTGGCCGTTTGGCCAAATTGGGTCTGGGAAATGGGGCAAACCCATCTAAACCAGTGGAACCCGTCTATGTTCACACAAACTGACCTCAAAAGGACATGGGCACGGCTTGTTTCTTGGGAGACGTTTTTTTTTTTTGAGACAAGCCCCAATTGGTGTTGGGTCGCCCAAAAGAGTGGGCTCAAATTGCTCAAAACTTTTGGTTGTGTACTTACCTTGCGAAATGAGCGACCCAAGCCAGGCGGATCCCTTTCGCGCAGTGCGGGAGAGCCCCGAAAACTGAATTTCTGCCGTGCGTGGCGAACGGAAAGGGAAACTATTCACCCAGAAAACTAGATCCTGGCACCCTTTTTAAAGGTAAACTAAAAGAAGCCAGTTTAAAGAATGGATGGTTTAACGCGTTTGGCCAAACCATGATCCCACTCAACTGGACACGCGGGCCTCCCGCTTCCTTTTCACGAGTGTGGGTCAGTGCGGTATTTCAGTTGCGCTACGGGTCGGAAAACCTTTTCTCTTGTAGGGACGGAATCAATGCCTTTACATGTAGAGTTTTAAACAACCAGGGCACATGGATGAGCTGCCAACAATGGAATCTGAAAAAATGATCGACACCGCAACGCCGACAGTCCGACGCTGCGCATTGCAAACATGACCGGTCCAAATGTAGGTTTGCCTGAGGGAAACGGGCACATGTAGAAACGCTTCTTCTATTCAAACTATAGTAAGGAGCTCATCACCAGCGACCAAACCAGGTAAAGGGTGCTTGATCATAACAGTCCCATACCCTAGTCACATTGTCAGCGACTCTCACCGCTACGTAGCCACTGACTCGTTTCGGCATGTGACCAATTTGAATCTGCAATTGTTGCAGTAGTTCCCAAATACAATGAGAATTGAAACCAAGTACTGAGCTCTTCTTAAAATTGAATTGGTGAGCTCGAAGCCCACAACATAGGCAGACATTTTTTTGTTAGATTTTATTATTCTGCAACCACCCCCCAAAACAAATAATTTGCCATATTGTTTTTACTGGGAGTGGGCGCTGGCGGGGTCGCAAAGGAATCAGTCCCGTAAAGGTTTCCTCCTCTTGGTTCCCGAAACGTGGCTCCAAATGACGTTTTGAGCCACGTGTGTCACTTGCCTGGCGCCACTCCGCGGCTCGGATGCCGGCGCTGCAGAGGATCACCTCAAAGCTATTTGAAGTTCCCAGCGCGTTGGCTTTCTAGAAAAAACACCCGCGTAAGACCGTCAATAAAAAACAGGGACCCAAGCAACAACCAAGGGAATCCCCGGAAAAGTACGAAGGAGGGTTCTGAAAAGAGATCCCTCTGAAGGGGTGGTTTCTTTCGTGAGAGTTTACAGGAAATCCCCGGAAGCTTGGACTCAAGACGAGCTGCTGGCGGTTAGAGTTCTTTGCCAGCATCTCCTTTGCCTCCTCGGAAGATTATCCTGGAACTGTAGAAGTGACCCTTTGGAATCTCCTTTTGGGGAACTTGAGTTCCAGAAGACTTGCATGGAGGAAAGGTTCGCCCAATCCGGAGTTCTTCTGGCGACTTAAGTTGGGCCCTTCTGTCGACAAGGACCGGGCCACGGAACATCATCACCGTTTGGTTGAGCCCGCTTCGAAGTAGGTGCTTCAAGTTCTTTGCCCTGGACAGATTGACCGCGCTTCCCACAGATTTGCCCCTACCGGAGCGTTGCTCGGAAATCCAGCAGGGGTGGAAATCATAAGGTCCCTGGCAAGCTGAACCAAAGGAAACGGGACACCGAAAAAAAATCAGCCACCCTTATGGTTTGCTGGGCTCTCATCCAGAGTTTTCTGGTGATTTCCAGCCATTTCCAGCTGCTACTTTTGGCGCAGCCCACTTGGAATGGCAACACAGGACAGCGCCGCCTTTGTTGAGCAACTGCGAGGCAAGGAACGCATCTTCGAGGACATCTTTCAAGGGGGGGATCAGGATGGTGTAGAGCAGGGCGTTGAGCACTGGGGGTGGGTTCAATAACTTCTGTGATGCCAAGCTGTTTCCCCCTAAAGTGAAGAAGGCGAACTGTGCTTCCCGGAGGTGAAATGCGAAGAAACAGCAAGGTTCCTCGCCAGCCTTGAGACGACAAATCCCCCATGAAAGGAAGCCCTATTGGACCAGGTTTTCTTCAAACCCACACCTCAGCTTTCGACCCCCGGGCATATGTTTGATTCTGGTCCATATTTACGTGAATCTGAAAGCGTAAATCCACCTTAAAAGAGGCCCCGAACCCAGGGACTGCAGGGAACCCATCCTCGCGAACCCCGGCAGACGTGACATGTGGGGCCCAAGGCGCGTCGGGCAGAAGTTGGCGCCTTGCCACCTCTGCGAGCAGCCAAAGCGTCTGCGCCCAGGGCGAGGGCCCAGTGCTGTAGGCCGCCACCTGGCTGTGGTTCACAAATGGAACCAAAGACTAAAACCTGCGTAACCGCAGCTCTTGAAATTTGAGCCATACCCACCTATCCAAATTCTCATTCGCAGACTGAAAAGAAGGAACCTCATGAAACGAACCTTCATCAACCCCACGAACGTCGCTTTGATTTGCCGAGATCTGGGTATGTCTATTTTTGACGGTAGGGGCTCGCTTGCATGAGCGGCCTGGTGCGGGGATTTGGGCTTTTTGGTTTGATTGAACGGAACTGAAGGACTACTAAACATCCAGACTGGGGGGAATGGGAACAAAGGACACAAATGCCTGTACCAAAATTCGCCGAAGCCACATTTGCCTGGAGCCGGCGCGTCTCCAGCCGCACCAAGACCTGCCGCCGAATCATTCCAGCCTTCCAGAAAACCAACGCTGGACAGAGAGGCTTTCCCACAGCTGGCTGGACCCCAAACTACTGAAACACCATCCTTCTCTCAGATTATTGGGCTGTCCTCAGATCCCCCGCGATAAGGCTTTACTTTTAGTGGGTCAAATGGAAAACCCCACCAAACGCTAAAAGGCCAAAAAGCTAAGGGGATGTCGGATGGCTGGGAGCCACCGATTAGGGGGGGCCTTTGAGTCTGGCTTTCGCACATCGCCTGGCGCGCGTGGCGCCACGGCGCCCGCGGCACAAAGCTGCAGCGGTCCCCGGAAGTTTCGCTGGCGGCCAGCTGGTGCAGCGAGAGGCGCCAGTCCCTGGCCGACTTGCCCGAAGAAGCAGCTTGGCTGGCTTGAAGCCGTCCGTCTCGGAAGCTTCTCATCCAAACTCTCTTGGATTATGGTTTATGAATCTATAAATCAATATACTTTGAGTATGGTTTATATATATATATATATATATGGCTGCATACTCTCGCCTAATCGCGTACATAGCGATAGCTAGCACTTTATTTGCTCGGCACCGCCACCCTCCTCGCGCAAGGTGGGGCTTGCCTTCGTTTCCCCAAAGCTGTGGATCAAGGAGCCACACCTTTGAACACGGGCAACCCCGCTTTTGCTTTCGCTGAGACCAAGAAACTTCTGGCTGTTGTTCCAACATTTCATCTGCTCACCCTCTTCCGTTTGGTTTCCCTTTAGTGTCTACCTTAAAGGTTGTTGAAACAAATTTTGAATCCGCCAGGATTTCCTTCACTTCCCTTCTAGAACCTTCAAAAGTGGCAGTTTAATGAAACCACGAAACACGCAAAACAATGCAGCTTTTCAACAAAAAAAACAGTGACCTTTGAAGAGGTGATAAAATGAAGAGGCAGCCAAAGAAGTAACCAAATTGCTACCTAAAAAAAGCAACGGCCTAGCCAAGTAGAGATAACAAAGCAAAGACACAGCCAAGCAAAGACATAGCCATGGAAAGACACAGCCAAGCGAAGACACAGCCAAGCAAAGACATACCCCAGCAAAGCCATTGCATAGCCAAGCAAAGACTTAGCAAAGCGAAGACATAGCCAATCAAAGGCATAGCCAGCAAAGGCACAGCCAAGCAAAGAAAGACACAGCCAAGCAAAGGCATAGCCAAGCAAAGGCATAGCCTAGCAAAGGCAAAGCCAAGAGAAAACATAGCCCAGCAAACACGCTGCCAAGCAATGACATAGCCGTACCAAACCAGTCGGGCGGGGAAACCACACACACAACACAACACGGAGCCACGCCCATGTTCCAAGAACTGTGACAAGCCACTGTGACCTGCTCAAATGACCCGCAACCATTCAAACTTGTTTGGCCTTCAGTGAGATGATGCACAACAAGCATAACAAAGGGGCAAAATCGACACACACACACACATATATATATATATATATTCTTCTCCCATGATCATCTCTTCATGTGGAATCACCCAACTTTAACTTTTCAGGCCCTCGAACTCGTGGGAAGCCCAAAACGGGGACTTCCAGGCGAGCCTCTGCGCAACCATGGCGAGGCTCGCACGCCATGGCGCGGGTCAGGCGTCCAGCGCACAGGCACGGAACAAAACACAGAAGACCGGCCGGGGGGACGTGAATGCGAAAAGAAACCGGCAAAAACACCTTGGGGGGGAAGGCACGTGTCAGAATCAAATGATCAAAGCCAGTAGTAGACACATATCAGTCATATAAATCATGTGTCAACACCAGGATTGGGAAGATAAGAAGTGGCATTGAAATAACTACCTTCCCTCGGAACATGGTTTGAGGATAGAACCATTACTGAGTCATGTTGTTTGCAGAACAAGTATGTTGAAACATGGAGAAGTTGCAGCCGAATTCAACAAAACACTGCCGGGCAAAAGACGCACCCAGCTGACAGGAGGCGGGCAAATCGCTTCCTAAACTGCGGGCTTTTGGGGACTCCTTGCCGGGCAACTTATGTCAAAACAGACTTTGTAGCTGGCTCAATATGAGCACAAATCATCTCCACGTTGGTAGCCTTCATCATGGGTGAGGTTGTGTTTTCCGACGAGCTCGGTATTGCGCAGGATTGTAAGGATGTATTCTTGACTCTTCTGGAAAACCATGGAAACAAGTTGTCCGCAGCTTTGCGACAAACCCAGGTCAGAAACCATGGCGGAACTGAGCGGCTGCGCAAACAGATGAGGCAGGGGCATTCTGAATCAGCCAACTTCAACCTGGCAAGTGACCTGCGAGCTGTGGGTAGCAGGACTGGGACGTGTGGCTATCCCTTGGAAAGCTCAACGGGAATTGGATGTTCAACCCACTCGACTCTGAAAAGTCGACCCCTGAATTATCCTCCTGGATTTTCAGGCTGGTACTTCCCCAAACGCGTGGATTCACCCCGAGTTTGCATTGAGGTGAATAGAATTGTTGCTGCACAGCTTGCATTCCTTTGGGGCTATGTCCCCTAGCGCGCTGATTCACGTCGACGAAGGGGAGATCCGTCTGATTGGAGTTGTGGTGCCCAGCTGTTTGGACTCTC
>CAUJNA010002691.1:814771-854771 GCA_963377175.1 Effrenium voratum | reverse complement strand
ACAACAAACTCAACCAGCAGGGTCTGTGCTGAATCAACTTGGTTCCCATAATTTGCCCTCGGAATAGCAGTCCACCAGGAGCAATCCTTATGTTAACGCACAACCAGAAGGTCTATCGAGTAATCAACTGGGCTGCCATTAACATATGTATCAGGGTTGAACATCGTCGCGGTGGACTCCTCAAGAGGAATCTTTGCAACGGTTTGAATTTACCATCAACAAGTTGATGGTCACCAAGTAAAAGGGCGTCACAGATTCGTTGGCCTGACTGACATGAGGGGAGGCAGGGAGGCATACAAGAACCAAAGACACAACAACAGGATGAACTCCCTCCGGAAGCGGGAAACGGCACAGATTCAGGTCGAGAGGCCGACGTCAGATCCAGACATCACGGTGCCGCTTTTCGCCAGGGCGACGCTGGCTGTTCAACTGGACCACTTTGGGATCGTGCGAGGGCGTGGAATTCGCGCCTCGGCTGACCGAACCGGAAGCAAACCCCCAAAAGCACTTGGAGGGCGTGGGAGCATGGGTACGATTGCGACGCGCAGTTGGGCGACATCTCCATAGGAATCTCTGTCCAAGCATGTTGGAGGGGTCCCCCGATTCAAAAGTCGTAGCCAAAAGGGGGGACCCCCCCCAAAAAAAAGAGAGCAGAAGATACACGCACAGTATGATGTTGAATGAACAACCTTGTCGTTCAAATCTCCTCCCGGCTGCCAAACGATTCAAGTTCAAGCTAAAGACCGGAAATAAGCGGTACACAGTTGGTTCTGAACCTGACGCGCCTAACAATACACCCGGATTCACTTTCCGATGTGTTCCGCAAGGCGAGGGAACCTGAGTGTGGAGTTCTCTAATCACAGCAAGCAAGGGTTCTGACTCAACTCCCCCTAGTTAAACCAGAATCATCGCCCCACCTAGCAAAACAAAACCATGAGACCATCATGCTTAATTGGAATTCCCCTATATAGCGGTCAAAGTTCGCATGAATATCGACCTCACCCTAATAGCCTAACCCCCGGTTGAGTCATAGGGTACCGCTGTCATGGGCGTGAAGGGGGAACACCCTCTTATCTGCGAGGCTGCTTGAAGAGCCAATCTTGTGGCTGGTTTCCTCGACCTTTAAAATGGGACCCCTATTGATCAACTAGGGGTTGATCAAAGTGGGGGCGCCATGCCTTTTAGCTGCAGATTAGTCCGCAGGTCTGCTGGTCAGAGGGCTCGCCCTAAAATTTCAGTCCCTAAAAAGAGCCTCTGATTAGCATGGCCTTCTAGATTCCAAACTTGGCCTTTCGGATCTGTGGCTTACAGATTGGACAGTAGGGAATCCTTTGAGAGGTCCATTTTCGGGTCATTCCACCGCATTCCCTGAGAGCAAGCCAGCAAAGGAGATCTCGTCGCTAGAGATCATGTGGAGCCGTTTGGTGCGCTCGTTTGCTTTCCCGGGAAAAACAATATCCAAGACCAGCGTTCTCTTAAAATTTGGGGCTTAAATGGAAACTACTGAACCCTGGTGGCCCCCTAAAAGGCTAAGGAACCGGACGGCTGGGGGCCGGCGCTCTGTGAAACCAAGTCGCATGGCCACCACCTTCACGCGGTTCATGAGCAACCCCACCACGTCCCTGTGAGACCCAGTCTGGTCGGCGCGCAGTGCGAAGTCCAGCGGCAGACCTCGCGTTCCAGATGTTTGACCTCCCTTCTCTGTGCACCCAGGCTTTGGGATGGGTGTATCTTGCCAAGTGCTGGTGCATACGGGTTGTGTACTAGCAAGGCCCTAAACAATCAACAAATAGTCATAATCAGAAGGAAACCCTGTGTGCCGTTATTTGTCCCACAATAGTCGGTTGCAAGCGGTGTCGAAAGGAAACACTGTCTCTCGCAAGCGCTGCGAATCGTGCTGCTTCAAAAAACACCCATCGATGTCACTGTCTCAATATCAAAGTCGCAATATCGCAGTCACTATCACTGTCAATCGCATAGCCCGGAAGAAATGACCTCTGCGACAGAAACCAATGAATTCAGCCAAGCCGGTTTTCTGCTTGGAACATCAGAGTCAAACAACTCGTGGTTTTCGTTGCCTTTTCAGGGTCCAACTGTTTGTCTCGTGTTGGACGACAAAGCGGGGTGTCGCTAGGCTGGCCCCGCAATCCATCAGTCCGATGGCCAGAGTCTCCATACAAAGCGCGAGCTTCACCGATCCGACGGCAGACTTGGCTCCACGAGCTTCGGGCACGATTTGGAGCCATCGATGGGCGCATACCGCCATAGCCCGAGTAGGATCTGATGCATCAGGACAAGGGTGCTCATCCGTGGACGGCAGGGATGGTCAGAATGTGGCTCCATGAGCGGGAAGAACGACCCTTTGAGTGATGAGGGCGCTTGCTAATTAGACGGCAGGAAGTGTCAGATGGCCTCGGTTTCGTTGGGCAAGTTGTGCAAATCCATCTGGATCACTTGTTGGACAGTTGTTTGGGAGTGATCATGGAACCCAACAAGCAAAAGGCAAAAGGGGCGATTCCACTGAACAACCTGTGCTGGCTGTGTGGGAACTGCTGTTGGTTTCGGGAAAGGGGATTGTGAGGGAAACAGGGACGGTTCACAGAGGCCGTTCCCACATTCCCAAAGAAACCTCTTTTGGCCGAAATGAGACCCCATTCGTGCAACTTTGTGGCACGGCTTCGGAGCCCGGCCCGGGCGGGGAAACGTTACCCGAACATTTGGTACATGTTGAGATGTTTGTGAAGGGGGGCTTGAAAGGAAACTCGCAGAAATGCCAAAGAAACAGTGAGGTTCACACCCACAGCTCATTTCCAACCATGCATTGCTGATGGCAAACAAAGGCTCAAGACGACACCAATCTCAGCTTTAAAATTGTCATTTTTAGAGGTTTGGTGAACTTTAACGGGTATACTGATGTCACAAGCGGTTTTAAACAGCAGGCCCCAAACAAGAGGTCCCAGACCCAAAGCTTGTCTTTATGGAGCCTACCCAAAACCATAGCAAAGGATCAACATGGCGGTTGTGCTCGTCGAGACTGCCCATTTGTCGCGCTCATCGACCCAGGTCTTGTTTGCCACTCCCTTTGTTGCTGGGAAACTCCCCTGAGCAAAACATGACGACAAATCCAGTCGGGATTGGAGGTCAAGAAAGCGGAGTTCTATGGAGGGTCACGTACGTGGTTGTGGAAAACACATCTTTCCGGTGATGCCAACATGATCCATTCCCATGACTGCTTGATCACTTTGCTTTGGGGAGTTGGGATTTGCCACCGGGCCACTCACAGAAAGCGGTACTCTAAAGGCCAATTTTCAACAGAACACATTTAAAAACAGCTGGACCAAGGAAGCTGTTAATCAGAGGATTCCGCTCCAAATGAAGCAGAATACCAGCCAATTTACCTTCCTAAACATGGGCTTGACGCCTCTTACAATCTCTCATGACACAAAATATACCGGGTTCATGAAACTGACAGCCTTATAATGTCCGTCTCAAGGAAGACCTGGGGACTTTCATGGGCGTTCGCTCTCTTTCGATGCCCAGTTCCTGTGGCCAAAACTAGTCCAAACTTTTGCCCAAATGGGCACCCAAAACGTACCTTTGTCCCGGAACTCGGGGAGTTCCATTGTTGCCTCTTTCTTTCTTCCTTGAAACTGCTGAGAAACCTACTAGTCTACCAACTCAAATGCTTCAAGGCAGCAGTCTACAAATTTTAAGGGGCCCCCTCCGAATAGGTGGAGACAACCCGCCAGTGGCCGTTGATGTTCACCAAAGCGTCCCCAGAACAAAAAGGGTATGCCAAGATCACCCAAGCATGCCAACATGTCTGTGGGTCAAAGCCAATGGTACCGTCTTGGGGTAGGTGCACCACCCATTTTAGGACCTATTTTAGTGGTTGGACTGGGATGTTCACTGCTACGATTTGGCTTTTGACCCATGGCCATATCACTCACACTCTCTGGATTCCCGCCAGGCTGCGCCCCTTGGAAGTCTTTTGCTCTGGATCAGCCCCCACTGCCAGCATCAAACCTCGCAATCTCGCAAATGGGTATGGCTCAAAAATAGGGGTCCAAAATGGAACCCGGGTAAATGGAAAGGTAGACTAAAACCTGCGTAACCCCATCTGTTTAATTGTGAGCCACACCCAATTCTGCACGGTTGGTTTAAGGCGATACAGCCATTCGTCTTGGATTTGGGGTTGACAAACCTTTGTGGTGACAGTCTAATGGAAGGCTGCATGTGCACGCCCACATTATGATTGAACTCTGAGCACGAAGCATGAAGCTTGGTCAACGGTCAACCCCACACCTAGGATTCAAACTTGTCAACTGCGAAACCGCAATATGTTACCTAACGTTGATCCAGCAGCCATTTGAATATAGAACATGCGCCACTTGCCCAAACATCCAAACGCGAATTCGCACAGTCTGTTGCCGCAACGCCACCCAAGGTGGCTCATGCTCCCAAAAAATGACCAACCAGGCTGGTCGTTTTGAGGAGATCCGGGGGTCAATTTACCCTAAAACATCATCCAATTGTCCCAGTCGAGGCGCCAGCATCCGCCCAGGTTTCGCGCAACAACGACACCATGCACTTTCATTTGCGTGAGGTGCCACTAAGCAAAAGAGACGGTGAGGTCCCAAAATATTGCAAGTGGACCAGCACCATCCAACCCCCAAAGCCTGGTCAATCACAGTAATTGCAGGGATTTCCCTGTTCACCTCCTTGCGCACGCAAATAAATGGCATTTAGCAGGGACACGAAGCAAGTGGTAGTCCCCCAAGCTGGCCGCCACGTGGATGGGATAGATCTTCTCCCCGAACCACCAGGCGAAGCCGGTGGATCGAGGAATGCTCAGATCCTTGAACTTGTGCCTCATGCGGCCGGAAAAACCCGTTTGAGCGTCTTCCCGACCAAAAATGGGGTCCGGCGCCGAAAAAGACCTGGGGGATGCCCCAAACGGAGGACTTCCAGCGCCACATACCGAGAGTCTTCCCCTTTTGGGACGTCCAAAGCCAGAGATCCACTTGCCCCTCCAAAAAGTCCGGTGATGCCTGCGGCGAGCTGAGGACTTTTCAACTGGTGGGTCACCTCCCGGTTTGGGCCTACCCTCGGCTTCAAGCGTCCACAAAGACTCAGTGCGGCTTGCTGGAGAGCTGCTGTATGCCAAAAGCCAAACAGGGGCACACGACTAAAGATCTGAAATGATTATAAAGTTGAGTTCAAGCGATCGCACATATTACATGGAAATGAGCAATCCGCAACGAGTACCTTCCGGTGCACATTGTAACCGAGCTCCAAAGAATTCTCGCCAATTCTCGCTGAGGACAGCACGGCTGATTCGCAAGTACCGACTGCTTTGGAACCCATGGCTTTGAAGCTTCAGCTTCGATCGAAATCAGACGCCAACTGAAAGTTTCTTGTTCAAAGCCCAAGTCAAAGCAGGGTGGTCCTTTTGCCTCCTGCACGAGCTTGGCGTTCGAAGATGATTTCTACGATTTCTACACTTCGGGCTACATTTTCCGAGCAAGGTCCAAAAAGGGGCAGTCAGAGGCAGAGCATGCGACAACTCAAACACAAAATCAAAGCTCAAGAGATTGGTCGCTCAAAGATTGGTCTTGGAACTATTTCGATTGCTTCATGTTCTTCCCATTCGCCTAGCACCCGTGAGAGCTGGAAGAAACATACCTCTTCAAGGGACCACTTCCGCGTGAGGTGCCGCGGCAACATGGGAACCTTGTCTTTTGTTGGGTCAGTTGCACTGAAACTCTCTCCGAAGGGAAGACAATTGAGATTCATACTGTGGATGGACGAAATCCTGCACCACCTGAGAAACCCTGGAATGATGATTCCCCTGTAAATACCAACAAACAATGGCTTCCCATGGTTTCAAAGTGGTGCAGGATTTTGTCCATCCACAGTACAACCTAAATGAGAGAGTACTGCGAAACGGACCTATATCGGTGAGCTCGCCATTTTTCTTTGGCAAGGGACCACCAAACGGGGCCTGGTACCTTGGATTGGTACGGTCCTCTTTGTTACAACCGAAGTTGACGTAAGCTCGAATTTCGCACCGGGTGAAACAAAACCACAACCGTGCTTTTTTGGTTGTTTACTTGTTGGAAGAAATGTCTGTGGGTCAAACATATCTACCCAAAATAAAACCCCGGTAAATGGAAACATGGACTAAAACCTGCGGTCCAATTCCTGGTGGTTTCATTTTGACCCACACCCAAATGAAGCACCCGAGAAGTCTCGGTGCTTCAGTACTGATTGCCCCAGGCGCTTTTGCAGAAAGGCTTGGAGTGCCCTCATCTGCATGCTCCGGCGCTGAAGGCGCTTCCCGCGCTTCTCGCTGACATCCTTGGGCAACATTTCCTGGATTTGTTCGGGGGTACCCGTTTGGGGGTGGTGGAAAGGGGAAACCAAAAAGGCAACCAACGTTCACCATTTTAAGAACTGATTTGCTTGCCTGAGGCCTTGTCCCAGCACCTGTGACTGTTTCTGGGGCAAAGTGTCTGCACAAAAATCAACACGTGGCTGTCTGGGATACTTATACAAGTGGATGGACAAAAACCTGCACCAGATGGGATAGATGAACGCCCTACTGGAATGAACCAACTATTGGTACTTTCGGAGGAATTGGCCTATCCACACTAGATAGGGTGTCTGGAAGAAACTCTCAAAGCCGGGGGTCATTGTTCAGGGTATCCTTGGGGTGGTGTTACATGAAACATGTATATATGTATATGGGCACAATCGCAACTTCGTGGGTCTATTTAAGTCACGCCCAGGTGCTTCGCTGTTGATCGCCTCGATACTCAAAGGCGCGCTGGTCGGCGGCACCGGGACCGCAGGAGCGGCGGTGGGAGAGCGTCCGCTTCCGGGGTCGTTGCAGGCTGATGGTCAGCCTTTGCCTGAGCTGCTCTCGAAGTGAAGGAAAACCACCCCAAATCACTGGGTTCTTTCGTTAAACTACTTCAAACTGGCCCAACATGTGATGCTTAACCAAAGGAAAAAAATAGGGAGCCGCGTTTGACCAGTTCACCCCGAATGCCAATTTTTGCCTTCCAGCTCTCGGACCGATGTCGTCATAAACGGGACCAACGCCCAGTTTGTTCAGCCCGGGTGTTTTATGAAGAACCCTCGCTGGGGAATTCTACTTTCTCGTTTGGCGGCCTTGTCAAAGAACGCGATGAATCCAGGGTGGTCCAAGCAAAAGGCAGCAAGAAACCTAGGTAATTCCCCCCTGCATATTTCTTCAAGAAACCCGCCGAGGTACCCTGGAGCTTTCTGTAGGTTCTATGTGAGGGAATTCACTGTACTCTGAGATACTGCAGTGCGTTGGCTTTTCTTCGGTCAGCTTTGGAAGTTCACCAAGAAGTCTTTCACCACGATTCAGGGACGTGCCGAAATTCTCATGGCCCCAGCAGGTTTAGAATAGGAACCCCTGATGGGTCGTGTTTTAAAGAGAGGCCAACAGGAACAGGAACAGCAAGTCGTGACGCCCAATTTCTATTTCGGTAAACTGTTGAACATGACCCAGGTCAACAAATGTCTAGAACACCACCAGCGGATATATGTGTTATACTATATTTGCATGATATATACATATATATATATATATTTCATAGTAGGTGTATACACATATATATATATATATATATGTATGTATGTATATATGTATGTATGTATGTATGTATGTATGTATGTATGTATGTATGTATGTATGTATGTATGTATGTATGTATGTATGTATGTATGTATGGGTATATATATATATATATATATATATATGTGTGCGTGTGTCCGCCTGCATCATCCACTCAAATGAGTGCCAGCACGGGGAGCAATTTTGGGATCCCGGGTTTTGATTGTGACTCAGGTGAACAGAACGGTGATATACGGTCTTGCGGCTCTACCGGGTCTATGCCAGCCCAAAGTTCTGCAGGTGTTAAGCCAGGGAACCATTAGACCCCCAATAGTTCCCTGACAACCTCCACCGAGCCACGGGGACGCTCATGGGGACGTTCATGTTCTCCATGGCAAACCAGTTGGACAACGACTAGATCTGAGCCTTGCGGGAAATCTCAGACCAGCAAAGCAAAGCTCCCTTCCAATTCGTGACTTCACCCCGCAGGACATGGAACTCCAAAGGCCCATCATTCGCACACTTGTGGAGGAGCATGCTGTTGGGGAACCCATGTTTAGATCCCATGCAAATTTGCAAGGGAGTATTTTGGGTGGCATTGAAAAATAAGGAGCCCTTCCTCTGGCAACCAACTGAAAGGGGGTCGCACCTTTTCCAGGGCGCAAATGGACCCGGGTATGTCCACAACCCAAACGGCATGCCTTGTCCAAAAGGGACATCTGTTATCACGAGTTGCTGGTTTTCTCTTGCGGCTGCGACTGGTTTGGGGTGAAGCATCTAGAAAAAGCAGCAACATGGTTGGGAGAAACAAGGTTTTAAGGTCCCTTTCCGTGATGATTACCGCGGGAATCCTTTACACAACCATGAGCAGACACTATTAGCTTGCATGCGGAACCTTGCCCCTTATTGTTGGGTCGATATCGCTGACGCCTCTCCCCCCAAACAACAAACAACAACAAACAAACCCCAATGGGCGCCGCTGGACTGGGCGCTTGAATACATGCGAAGGACCGTGGGTGTTTGTCAAAATCTTCTCTGCCAAGACCCCCCGGCAAGTTTCCAGTTGGGTGTGGTTCCTTTCGCGGTTCATCTGTGGCTGAAGGGAAACCACCATATTGCAAGCAGGTTTGAAACGGGTACGGTCAAAGCCCTTTTGGGATTCGGTTGCTCCACGAAGGTCGAAAGGGACTCCCCAACATTCAACTTCTCACACACCGGAAAAAAAATACTCCCCAGGTAAGGGATCTTGATCCTGAGCGAGCTCGTGTTTTCCCTTGATCAGGAAGCTCGGTACACTGAAACAGCAAGTCGAAATGCTTCGTGAGAGTTGCCAAAAGGCGATGCTTAAACCAGCAACATTCCATAACTGAGGGACACCCCCGAATTACTCATGATTCACGTTACAGGAAGGGTTACCTTCCTGTTTGCTTACAGCACCAGTCATATTCACCCTCCCGCCCACCAACATGGAACCCACCTCATTCCCACAACCCGACTAGATGCAACCCCGGCGTGTTGGAGAACAACATATCAGGTGCCAAATATGTTCAAACGCACAGCCGTTTGTTCTGCCAAGAACCACCTTGACTGCCAGAACCTGCATGGCAATCATGGACAGGTGACTGGTCAAACGAGTCCGACGTGTGGAGAAAGCATGCGCTGATCTTCCATTTGCTTAAGCCCCCCCTGGGAAAAAGAATCCAGTAGTCATAGATTCCCTCCAAAAACCAACAGGGGATAATAATAATAATAGTTTACATGACAATAATAATAAATAATAATAATAATACTAATGATAATAACATAATTTATAATAATAATGAATAATAATAATACTAATAAGTAATAATAATACTAATTAATAACAATAACAATTAAACAAAATAAACACATAAATAATAATAATAATAATAAATAAAAATAAAAATAAAAATAATAATAATAATAATAATAATAATAATAATAATAATAATAATAATAATAATAATAATAATAATTAATAATAATAATTAATAATAATAATAATAATAATGAAAAAAATAATAATAAAAAATAATAGTAATAATACTAATAATAATTCTACTAATAATAACAATACACATAATAACAATAAACATAATAATACCAATAATAACACATTCTTAAGCAAATGAAAGTGATGCGTCCTCAGCATTTGTTGGCATCAACTATTCTACTCTTCAACTCAGAAAGCGGCGCTTTCAACGGACGCATTTTCTGTCCAGCACCGGGGCTCTTCCCCCAAGTTCTTGATCCCCGTGCGGGGGTGCTGCCGGACCAGCCATGCCACTTCGGCTGTGTTAGCCAAGTCGGCGGAAAATAATCACCCCGAAGGGTCCGTTCGGGCAATCTGCATGTCTCCAAGTGGGGAGCCCCAAAGTCGGGGACATGGACCGTGCGCACTCAGCGAAAATTGCCGTCAAATGAAAGACTTTAATTGGCAATGCCCCTGGTACTTTGCCGTGCCCGACTAAGCCAGGTTCGGATGGATTTGATTGATGATCCTGTCGGGCTCATGGAAGTTGCTTCAGGGAACCAAAAGGACATGCCTGTGCACTATACAAACGTTTGGTCAGCCTTTCTGGTCACCTTGGCTGTGCTCAAGTGGCCGTGTGTTGCTCCCACATAGACCATAAACTCAGCGATCTCCCTTTTAGTATTAGCCGCTAGGGTGCTCCCTAAATTCGCCTCTTCCAGTCTTTGGACTAAAGAGACCCGCTTGTGCGGGAACTCCTCCTGCGCCCGCCCTTCTCTCGGGGCGTCTCAGGCCTCAAGCAGCTGAGCACAGGCCAGAGGTCAGGGAGGTTTAGGGAAGACAGAAGGGGATCCTGGATGGCCTTTTCCTACTTCAGTGATATTCATGGTGAGGGAACTAACACTAGATGCCCCGTATGTCGTCATAACCTAAAGTGGGCTCACTGTCTTGGATTGCCTTGGGATTCTTGATCCGTGGATGCCAAGCACCCCAAACTGTTGGCCACTGAAATGGTCCACCCGCCGAAAGTACCTGGGGGAGTGAGTTGAGACCCCCTTCCTTTTTTTTTCAAACCTTCTCAAACAACAGTTGCTTCCCCTGGCTGACGGTTTTCTGGAACGGACCCCACCGCAACTCATGGGGTATCGCCACATAGAGGGTATAGAGTCTATCTTCCCTTAGTGGTTTGGAGTGAGAACACCCGCTTCACCCGCTTGAAGATTCCCATTGAAACAAGTCAAGCTGGCTTGCTGTGTTGATTTGAAGGGAATCCCGACCGAAATAAAGGTCAACATACATGGACATTTTGGAAGGGATCTGCTGGGGCTTCATTTCTCATTTCCGGAATGGTTACAAGACGTCCAAACTTCTTGCCACATGGCCCAAACCCAACAAGTTTTGAAGGGGAGCCGGTGATTTGCGCGAACACGAGCCAAGGCCGAAGGCAAGTTTCTGGGAGGGCAGCGCGATGAGGCAAATGATTTCTACGTGTGAAAAGCTCGTGTGGTAGCAACTGTTTTGGCGTGGCTTTGCTTTGGATCTACAAGGTTTTTCCAGCTCGGTTCGGGAGTTGGTGGGTTTGCTCTGGGTTTGGGAGAAAGAGAAAGAGGGAAAGAGCGAGAGAAGGAGAGAAGGAGAGAAGGAGAGACAGAGAGGGAGAGAGGGAGAGAGAGAGAGAGAGAGATAGAGAGAGAGAGAGAGAAACAAACGTCTGTTTTCAGACAGACAGACAGACAGACAGGGAGGGAGAGAGGGAGAGAGGGTCAGGAGGAGAGAAGGAGAGCGGGAGAGACAAGGGGCGAGGGAGAGGGAGAGGAGAGACAGGGGAGAAAGAGAGGGATAAAAGAGAGACAGAAGACAGAGAAAGACAGAGAGACAAACACGGAGAGAGAAAGAGAGAAAGAGACAGAGATATAAAGAGAGAAAGTCGCCAGATCAGCTTCTGAATTTTATTCAGGAGGGCCCTTTGCAAATAGGAACCTGCTTTACCAATTCCAGTCTTCCAGGCATCCCTCAGTTGTTCAGGCACCAACACAGCAATTGACAATACCTCATCTCCTGAGGCAGTTGCACCCGCGATTAATCTTTCGCCATCTGTGCTTTGTGAAACGCAAGGAAAAGAACCAGGAACACCTCTGACTTACTCCCCCTCACCACTTTTCCAACCGTGGGAGCGGTGGCAGTGAGCGGGTAAGCCAAATTTTAGCAGTCGAATTTCTGGCTTGGTCATCTCTGGAACTCGCCGATGGAAGGCGTTGCCCCTCTGGGTGAATAGCCCTACATTCACAAGAAATTCTCGCTGTGACTTCACTGACAATGACAGCCATTTTTCTTAACCCCCCTGGAAAATTATGTCCAATAGTGACAGATTCCCTTTATTACCAACAGGGGAAAATAACACACATTCTTGAGCAAATGGAAGATGAGCAGCCTGTCGACTGGGCCCCACGCTTCTTTGGCTTGGACGCCTTGGCACTCTAAAAGCCAAACCCATGGTCGAGGGGGAACAAAGCTGCTTTGTCCATGGTATGTATGTATGTATGTATGTATGTATGTATGTCTGTCTGTCTGTCTGTCTGTCTGTCTGTCTGTCTGTCTGTCTGTCTGTGTGTGTGTATGTGTGTATGTGTGTATGTGTGTATGTGTGTATGTGTGTATGTGTGTATGTGTGTATGTGTGTATGTGTGTATGTGTGTATGAGTGTATGTGTGTATGTGTGTGTGTGTATGTGTGTATGTGTGTATGTGTGTATGTGTGTATGTGTGTATGTGTGTATGTGTGTATGTGTGTATGTGTGTATGTGTGTATGTGTGTATGTGTGTATGTGTGTATGTATCTACAACATGGCACAACTGAGCCATGGTCGATGTCTATTCCCCAAGTGACATTGGATTTAGGTGAAACCCCGATCCCCTTTTGTAGCCCTGATTGATACAGCACTCATCCTAGCTTGTCCGAATGGGACTTTGTCTACTCACTCTCCATTTTGACCCAGGTACATCCTGACTGTTCTTGCCGCCCCCCACATGATTTCTCACCTCCTGACAATCTGGAAGGATTTACAATTGACGCACTTGTCGTTGGGTCAATTCAGGGGGGAAATGATTGTCCCCTCATAGCCCCTTCCTGATTCACAGTGAGGTCCAGCCGAAGAGCGGGTTAAAGTTAAACACCGGCCTATAAACATCACCCCACTAAAAAAAACATCGCACTCACTAACACCAAAGGGGACAATTTTGGGAACACCAACTGTGGATGAACAAAACCCTGCATCAGTTGACAGGTGAGTTATCCAATCTTGTCCAATGAAGAATTCATTGGGCTTATCGCCCAGTTATGATGGATTTTCTCCATCCACAGCATGTGAAGCCTAAACCGACCCCAAACCAGCCCGAAACCAATAACGAACCAGGATTCATGTCCACGAATCACTCTTTGGAGGGTTCCCTATTCAAATCTTGCGACACGCAAATGAACCCAGGGCTGCCAACATGGCAACCGTCCCCTCCGCGCGCGGCCCTTTTTTTTCCGCCGCGCCTCCAGCTCCACCCAGCGTTGCTGGGGGTTGGTGCCACCTGCGATGTCCTGAGTCGAAGCCCCCTGGACCCCTGGACATTGGGGTTAGTGGCGGAAAAATTGGGGGGTTTTGGTTGGAACTCTTGGGAGATGAAATTGTTGGGAGAAGGAATTCCTGACTCAGCGACCCTTGGAGGCTTCCTTCTAGGGGCTCTCATTTGGAGGGTATGTTGAGACCATCCGACACCCAGACCTCCAGTGGACTTTCATGAGGAAAAAGGCGCCCGCTCCGAAAAGGGTATGGCTGGCATTGATCCTCAAAAACAACAAGAGCCCCTCCATGTTTGGAGGGTTTACCACCTTCCCCCGCAGGTTTTTGGCTTCACATCTGCCGAAAGGTGGTTGGCTGTGTGTGAGTCAGGTAAAAGACCCGCGGAAGACCGGCAGCAGGAATACCGGCAACAAACCCTGGTTACCTCCTGCAGTGGCAACTGGAAGCACCGGGTAATCCGGACAAAATCACTCCGCGCCAAAGTGGGATTGCTGGTTTAGCCGAAGCTTTGCAGCGTTTCATCCTACGTGATGCTGGGCTTTGTCCATTTACAGAGTACAATAGGATTCCCCCTCCCCTGGCCGCCCCCCCCCCCCCGAAAGACGCTTTTTGTTGAAGGTAAGTCCATTGCTGTCCAAACCTCACGAGTATTGTGTTGAGCAACCGTTGCCCGCTGCATCAGCATCTTTGCACATACCCACTCATCAAACATGTACATAGGCTCGCTGGGTGTTTTGCTTTGACTTGGTTTTTTTTTTTTTTTTTTTTTTTTTTTTTTTTTTTTTTTTTTTTTTTTCGGCTGGCTTTAAAGCACAGGCTTTACCAACCATAAGGGCTGGTTATTCAATCTGCAAGCGTGTCCGTGAATACATAAACATGGATGCAAGCATATACATATCATCAATATATACCATATGTATCTACATACCTATGAGTATATATATATATATATATCGTATAATATAAATCAAATATACACATGTTCATCAACATACCGTCTCTTGCTTGGTATAGTTGGCGCCTTCCCCCGACGCCGTGGACGCTTTCCCCCCCCCCCCCCCCTGCACGGTGCGAATCCTGGCTGATGGCGTTCAGGGACTCCGTGAAGGTGGTCAAGTTCCTGCCATCGGAGTTGGGACATATCTGAAGTGTCGCAAATCCGTGGCCCATTTCCCCAAAAGGAGTTCGAGTGATGAGAAACACTCGAATGCTCCTCAGCAACTTCACAGTCTGCACGCCCAAGGCATTGAACGTGGAGGGTGGGCGGAAAGCGTGTCACGCATTCGCGCGTATGCTGCTATGATGTCATGCTGTTAGGCTGTCACCGGGCTCTGCTGCTACGCTGTTAGACACTTACGCTGCCAGTCATTCAGCTAGATATCACACTCTCGTACGGTTTCACACTGTCAAGCAGCCTCACCGGCTGCGCTGCCTGCACTGTTCAGGCTACTTGAGCTATTTACGCTGCCTGCGTTGCTTAGGCTGCCTGTGCAGTTTCTGCTGCGCGCTGTTGTCGCTGTGCGTGCTGTTGACCTTGTGTGCGCAGTTTCCGCTGCCTGCAGTAAAGTGCGTAAGCAGGTGTGGCAATGTAAAAGATGTTGGTGCAGGCAGCATAAACTGTGTAAACCGTGGTTGAAGTTTTCAGGCCTCAGAGGTTCCAAACGAGGGCAAAGTAAACGCAAGTAATCAAAGTGCACTGCCCCCCCCCCTCCCCCTGCTTTTCAGGGGTTCCCTGTTCAAGTGCCCCTGATTCGTTGTGGGGGGGTTTGATTCAAAACGTACCGAGACCTGACCCTGGTTGGTTGATCTCTTGCCAAAAGTTAAACTGGCTTGGATATGTCAATCCTAAGCACTCTGAAACAACTCAGAGTCTAAGGGAATGCATGGCTGGAGCCAACAAAGAATAAACTTCAAAGTGGAAATGGACGGACATGCCAAGCTCTGTGGACAGGCTGGTTGTAAGGGACAAAACGCTTGCGGTTTGGGTAAAAGGCGAGGGTTCAGGTTGGTATGTAAAAAGAAACAAACAAAACAAACAAAACAAACAATGCTGTCCCTGGTGATTGCTTTGGCTTTTTCAAGCAACTGCTTCTTGTATCTGATGTTGTGTCTTGTGGGCAGTGCCCAGAAATCTAGAAGGGGCTCAACCCTCTCCTGATTCGGCGTGCTTCGGATGGTAGTGCTATCAAAACCGACCCAACAGCCCCCCCCCCCGAGTTCGAAATGTGTTGCATTCGACATGCCAGCGGGACACTTGGCCAACCATTCCGGCAACACCTCCTCTCGCATCCAGCCCGGGCATGAACGCAACCAGTGCGTGTTGTGAGGAGGGTTCAACGCATGCGGCAAATCCGAGTTTGCTACGTGGGCCTGGCGTCCCTTGTCTTCCCCCAAATGCCAGGTTCTTCAATCGAAGAGCCAGACGCCACTGGACACCCACCCCTCGGGGTACGGGGAACCTGCTTAAGGGCCATAACTCTGGCTTGCAACATTCAACCTGAACCAGAAGTTGAATCTGTCCTTTGTCCACTCATTTCCTTTAGTCAACTGTAAAGATATCAAATGCTCAACATGTTGATTCCCAGGTTTTGGTGGGAACTTGGCAAATGTCTTGCAGGTTCTAAAATGGGTGGTGCATTCACCTACCCCAAAATGGGATCCTATTGGTTTTGACCTACAACACAAGCTATACCTCTCCTCCATTTGCTTAAGCCCCCTGGAAACAATGAGAAAATATTTCCAGTAGTCAAATCGACTCCCTTCAAAACCAACAGGGGAAAATAAAGACATATTCTTAACCAAACATTCACCTACCAAAATGGGATCCCAAAACGGTCTTGACAACCACAGCCACATCTCAATGTTGCTTCTGGCACGTCAGAAAACTTCGCGTTCCGCGTGCCTCTGCGCCGCCGCAGAGAGCAGCGCGGCGCTCTGCTGCGCCTGGGTCTATGGGTACGACTAGTGGATCCCAGTGAGGTCTCAGATCCCAGAGCCATCGGAGCCATTTTCCGTTTGGCTTCAGGGTAAGGTTTTGGTTTAAGGGACATGGATCCACTGGGTACGGGTACGGTAAGTGAACAAGTTGCAAGGAAAATATCATCCCTGGGCTGGAACTAGGACCCAACAAAAAAAACACAGTTTTTGCCTTAGTGGAAAAGAAAGGGATTCCCCCCAAAAAGCAAACAATCAAAAAGGGGAGCTCATTCTGGTGAAGATCCAAAGCAGGTTCCAATTCGTCCCCAAAAGCGCAGGGATGAACATTTGCATGCGTTTCACTTTCTACCACTCCCAACCTGCCATATCAGGAAAGCCAAGCACCAGTCTACGACCCTCTGACCTATACTTCCATTTGCTTAAGCCCCTGGAGAAAATAAGCATACTTCCAGTGATCAAATAGCTTGAAAACCAACAAGGGACAATTAAAGAAACATCTGAAGCGGAAGTTGCCCTCAACTCACATGGAAATGAAAACCGTATCCAGGGGTTTTCGCAGTGGTAGAGCCAATGGAACTTTTCGAGGTCCTCCACTAAAGAGGTTCGAATTCGGGTACCCTTTGTTCTGTAGTCTTCCCCGGACGCCCGTGTCTCGTGTTCAGCGCCTTCATCGTTCGGTCCAACTCCGCGCGGAGCGCCTGGAGCTCTAAGCCTCGAGGCAAGAGGTCGACGCTCAGAAGCTTTGGGACGCCCGTGTTCCGAGAAAACCTTTGGGACATCTGGCAAAAGGGTCGTTTCATGATCCAATGGACACAGGTGGATATGCCTATAAGGACATCTGGCTGAGGGGCGACCTTGGAGGGCTAAAAGGTCGGGCTTTAGGGTATTCATCTTCTATGGAAGAGCAGGACTCGCGAGGCTCATTGGGGTGGTGTATATAAAGGGCACAGCCGAGAGGTGGCTAAAGGTTTGTCTTATTTAAAGATGGACAAAGGTTCGAAGCATGTGCTAAAAATGGATCAAGATGGTATGGGTGGCTACAGGTGACGAAAGGGTTTGCACGACAATTGATGTCACACCCCACAACCCTATTCCAAGTATTTAGGCCCTTCCAGTGAAATATGGATAAAGGTGGGGATATGGGTCCCCAATGTCTCTCCAGACCTGGTTTTTGTCCTTGCAAGGATTTTCCTGTGGTCCTCCGGGTCTCGTTGCACCATGTCCGTGCGCAATGGCAAGGGATTCCGCCATGACTTGGTCCAGACGCTCGTCCTTTCGCTCAAATAGGCGCCCCGATCTGGAGCTGGATTCACGGAAAGCGATCTGCGGTAGGTGCGATGATCGCATGGGCCTTTGCTTGGCAGAGTTGTCTCGAAGACATTGGGCACCGAGCCTGGTCGATATCTTCTTAGGCAAGAAGTAGTCCGGACGTGTCAACCCTTTCCCAGCCCCAACCCAAAGAAGCCGCATGTTTGACTCTTTGTCCCTGTTGGGGTTGGGGCGTCAAAGTAAGTTCCATGGGCTTACCAGTGGCACGCCCTCGGGCAAGCCTGTTGCAACCTCAAAGTCGCCTTGCGGTTTCCTGGTTGTTTTTCTTTTGAACAACAATGGGGGGGCTCCTTTAAAACAAACGAGCCCAGAGAGGGTCCCTTACCTCCTGATGCCTGGGGCCCCAAAAAGGTCATTCAGCACGTTCTCGCAACCGGGCCAGCTGACCTTCGGAGAGCGGAAATCCACCAAGGCTGCCAGAAGTTCCATCGCGCTTCATCGCTATCGTCTTGTGCAGACATTGTCTGTGCGGAGCGATGAATGCATTTTCTAATCAGGAGATCCCTGTGAGGTCTGCAACTTTGCCTTGGCACCTTGCCAAAGCAAGGCATGAAAATCAACTCACCCTGCGGTTCCGGAGGGTTGTTGGTGGTCAACGGCCCTCGGGTCTTCAGGGCTCTTCTACAGGGGGTCAAGATTGTGAAAATTAGGAGGTGTCTTAGAAACACCATCAGGAACGCTCATGGCCTTTCGGCATTGCAGTCGCAAATCAGTGCCCCTGAGTCCTAGGTCCTAGCCGAGACCTGGCATGGTTGGTCCTTTTGCTTTCAGGTGAAACCAACACATACAGGTCACCACTGATCTGGGAACCCCTTGTGGTCTGGTTCCAGTGAAGCTTGAAATCCAAACTTTCTGACCCCTTGGTATGTTCAACCTTGGCGTTTTCAGCATGCCTGCCAAGCATAAACAGAAGCACTGGGGACCAAAGCAACACTATAACTCACATAATTACAAAGAGTCCCAGGGACCAGTTGTTCAATGGCAAAATGAACTGAACACTAAAAGCACTCAGTGGCCTCCTCCCTTCCCGTGGGCCGCCGCGCTGGCAGATGCCTCAAAAGCCTCCAACTGGGTCCTGCACAGGGGGGCCATTTCTTCCTAGCCTGGAAGTTCCAGTTTGCTCAATTTACAGGAAAGTGCGGGTGCTCGAGGCGAGCTGGTTCTTCACAAGACTCTTGGGCCCTTTACGGATCTTGGCCCAATACTTTCCAAATATGATTTCCATTACCCGCCAAAGGGTCCTGTCTGCTTTACAGTCCATGAAGTGAGCCGAGCTCACCTGTTTGGGGTAGGTGTTGTTTTGCGGATGGGGTTGCCTCTCAATGCTATGGATGGCCAGAAATAGTGGCTCGAGTTGTTGGGGCCTTAACCAACAGGATGAACATAGAGGACAAATTCAGGTTTGTGAACAGGGAAGATCCAAAGCGGCCACCTGACCGGGATCGCAGCAGAAAATGAGATTCATATCTTTCCCAAACCAATGTGGTTGATTCCGGGCAATTTACGTACTAGATTCCGAAGCTGAACCAACGAGAGTGAAGTAGGAACGGTATGGGCGAGTCCACCTTCGGACTAACGTGACGAAGGGGAAACTCAGGTTCACAACCCCGCTAAAACAAGTTAACGTACAGATCACATACCACATGTTTCGTTGACGGCAAGCCTTGCTTGGGTAGTTTTTCATTGGTACACAAAACCATACAATGGAGGCATGCCTCAGCAGATGCTTCTGGTGTGCAAACATGTGGAAGGGTTGCTGCGCGGGACCATCTCGTCAAAGCACGCCGACGCCAGAAGCGCCTCGCACCTTTTCGCGAGCTACTTTGGACTACAACTCCGTGTCTTTTTTGGTGGTACATTTCTTAGGGTGGGATTGCAATGACACAAAAGGGAAAAGGAAAGCCCACCATTTTGGTCCCTAGGAAACCGAAGGAACCAAACCAATGTTCGACCCTTGGAGGTTGGTCTGGGAATGGCTCGGAAGCAACCCTGTGACACTCTGGAACACTTAAATTTCCTCAGTTCCTGGTTTCATGTTGATCTCGTGCCAACGCAAAGTGTTTGCAGAACATCGGATGCATTTGCTGTCGTTCTAGAGGGGAGGCCTTTTGGGTTGCTTCACGGGCAACCCAAAGCACACCATGCCTTGCAACCCAAACCGATCCTTGGGCTCCGAGTCCCGTTTTCCGGTAACGATTTGCCGAGAACGAAGGTCGGGCAAGCCCAAAAGCCGGTGGACCGCGAACAGCGACACATGGACATGCGTCCAGGAGCCCTCCATGGGGTGCCCTTTGGGCTGAAAAGAGCGTCCTACACAGAGACACACGCACGCACCAGAATCCGTTCCTTCTATATTACTCCTTTTTTGTTGCTGTTCGCAGACTCCCAAAAGTGACAAGACGAAATAGATTCAGCGCATACTACAGTTCAAAACGACTCCAACTCCCGTCTCATTAAAAGGCCATGGATTTAGAGGTCAACCTGGACTCACAGCCACCTCAGCGCAACGCAACGCCGCAGCTCGGCGCTTCTTTTTGGTTGCGACACATTTCCCAGGATCCACCGGCGCGAGAGGTCAAACAGATCGGACGCCAGGAAACGGATCGCTGGTAAGCGCAGGTCCCGTGAGACTACAGTGGGGTCATTTTTCGACTTTGCAGTATCACTTGCACAGTCGCTGGAGTCACAGAAAGTGGGCCGAAAGTCCATGTTCCGAATGAGCAAGGCAGATCTACCAGAAATGGAGCTTCATAGGTGAGGTTCTAGTTGTCATCGTCCGGCAAGCCCAGCACATTCCAACCGAGAGACTCCTTAGACAGTTGGAGAGACCCCAGTTTTTCAAGACGTAAACAAATCACTCTAGATCTGAAATTCATAATTCATACCTGGCATTCTGTTGTCCTTATAATGTTTTACCATCCACCCCACACGTTGCAGCGATTCGGCAGAAACCAGGAAGGACAATCCTTCTCAAGCCCGCTTGATTTTCTTCTAAACATCCCCATGCACAAAGCAACCTCACCCCTCTCAAACCCTTTTGGCTTCTCTCGAACCTCTACAACAAGACCACTCAACCCGGCGTCCCAGTTTTCGCTTGCGCCAGTCGCTGCGCTATCTGGATCCGCATTTACGCAGGCACTAGCCCTCAGAGCAGGCTGCCAGGAATACAAATGTGAGGCAGGCCAAATGGAACACCACTCTCGAACATACACATACCCAAATGGTGAATCTGGGCATACAAAAAGCCCACACACACACACACTGGAAACATGGGAATGAGGGATTGGGTCAACCTCCTGATTAAGCTGCTTTTGGGGTTCTTTTTTAAAGACATAAAGGGATGATAGTGCGTAAATAAATTTGCCCAACCCTGACAAGAACCACCCCGTAAGCACCTTCATGGAGCCGGATAAATCGTGCACCCCATGTCACCTTGACGATTGGACACCGCAACCAGTTCTGAACCAAACACCCCCGAGCAACATATTTGACTTGTGTCGTCAGCGCAATGATGGACATCCCCAAGCCACACGTGCTAAGTGTTAGAGGAATCTTCTCGGGGGGACGCGGCGTCAAATGTTGACCCGGATTCAGTGCCGCCTGCCTATTCGGCAGGGCTTTCTCAGGCAACCTTTGCTGGGTTTGTGTCAAGGCAACCCAAAGGGGCAACACCTATTTGGGGTATCCCCCATTTGGAGACAACTCCGGTTGCCTTTTGTTGCTTGCTATCCAGCGTCGGTTTGTTTCACAATTTGGAACGCCCGCCCCATGTGCTTGAGAGGCCCCAAAAAGCAACGGTAACAATGATGCAGTGGCAGTGAGAACAAACAGCCACAAAACCAACCAGCCACCAACTACTCAAAGGTTCCAGCTTCAACCTGCTCCAAGGGTGGCTCGCTCTGGCGTGCAGTCAGTGCCAAAGGGACCTCCAGCGCAGCGAAAGGCGATATGGCAACCCAAAAAGGCTTGGTCTCTTTCTACTACCCACCCAACATGGAACACGCCCGCCTGCAAAGATCATGGTCCTCAAAATACGTTGGGGTCGGTTCCATGTCAGTGGAAGGCATTTGTCGGGGTCTCAAAGAAGCTTAGGAACTTTTTAGCTTGGAGAAGATTTGCCCATTGAACAACATTGCTTTTCTGTGTTTTGCCGGGGAACCCCAACCCCTGCCTTACACCACAAAACACGCTGGTTGAGTATAGCGGGAACCTGGCCCAAATGTGTTTTGCTAGCTGGTTGAGTGGAAAGGGAGCCCCACTCCTCAACAAAGATTCTTTGTTGGTTGAATTTCAATCACCCACCCCCCAACAAAAGGCACGGAATCCGCCGACCCCTGCTCCTGAAAGGGGGAGGCGCACGGGAAGGGTGCTGCGGATGCGTTGCCACGATGATAGTTATCATCACCATTGGAGATGCAGAGGATGCTACGATGATAGTTATCATCATCATCATCATCATCATCATCATCCATCATCATCAGCACCACCATCATCATCATCATCATCATGCGTGGACATGATTATCATGAGGACTGCTGGTGATGCTGATACGTAGTCGTCACCATGTCTTTGTATAGAAAACATTTCAAGTGTGGCGTTAGAGCCCATTGGTGATGCAAAAGATGCGTGGACATGATTGTCATGATGATGAGATTGGAGATGCAGAGGGTGCGTAGTCATCGTTATCATGACTGTTGGTGATGCAGAGGATGCACGATGATGGTTATCATCGATGATGATAACGGTGATGATGACGATGATGGGCGACGGCCCTGATTATCAAGAGAACTGCTGGTGGTGCTGATACGTAGTCGTCGCCATGTCGTCCAGTGTACATTCCAAGTGTGGCGTTAGAGCCCATTGGTGATGCAAAAGATGCGTGGACATGATTATCATGATGATGAGATTGGAGATGCAGAGGGTGCGTAGTCATCGTTATCATCATGACTGTTGGTGATGCAGAGGATGCACGATGATGGCTATAACAGTGATAGAGGGTGCGTAGTCATCATTATCATCATGACTGTTGGTGATGCAGAGGATGCATAATGATGGTTATCATCTTTTTCATATACGATTCAAAAGTCCCGTTAGAGCCGATTGGAGATGCAGAGGGTGCGTAGTCATCATTATCATCATGACTGTTGGTGATGCAGAGGATGCATAATGATCATCGATGATGATAACCGTGATTATGACGATGATGGGCCACGGCTGCCGATTGGAGATGCAGAGGGTGCGTAGTCATCATTATCATCATGACTGTTCGTGATGCAGAGGATGCATAATGATGGTTATCATCGATGATGATAACCGTGATGATGACGATGATGGGGGGTATGATGAGGATCCTTATCTTTTTCATATACGATTCAAAAGTATGCAGAGGGTGCGTAGTCGTTGGAGCCGATTGGAGATGCAGAGGGTGCGTAGTCATCATTATCATCATGACTGTTGGTGATGCAGAGGATGCACAATGATGGTTATCATCGATGATGATAACCGTGATGATGACGATGATGGGCCACGGCTATGATGAGGATCCTTATCTTTTTCATATACGATTCAAAAGTCCCGTTAGAGCCGATTGGAGATGCAGAGGGTGCGTAGTCATCATTATCATCATGACTGTTGGTGATGCAGAGGATGCATAATGATGATGACGATGATGGGCCACGGCTCTGATGAGGATCCTTATCTTTTTCATATACGATTCAAAAGTCCCGTTAGAGCCGATTGGAGATGCAGAGGGTGCGTAGTCATCATTATCATCATGACTGTTGGTGATGCAAAGGATGCATAATGATGGTTATCATCGATGATGATAACCGTGATGATGACGATGATGGGCCACGGCTATGATGAGGATCCTTATCTTTTTCATATACGATTCAAAAGTGCCGTTAGAGCCGATTGGAGATGCAGGGTGCGTAGTCATCATTAGCATCATGACTGTTGGTGATGCAGAGGATGCATAATGATGGTTGTCATCGATGATGATAACTGTGATGATGATGATGATGGGCCATGGCTATGATGAGGATCCTTATCTTTTTCATGTACGATTCAAAAGTCCCGATTGGAGATGCAGAGGGTGCGTAGTCATCATTATCATCATGACTGTTGGTGATGCAGTCCAACTGAAGGGGTCGGCGGCACTGGGCGGCAGCCCTTAAATCCGGCCACCGGACGTGATCGGGCCGCAGGCCAAAGCCCGGTTGGGCTTACCTTCAGGTATAAGGCCGCGCGCCCCATGCCGCCGACCATGCGCGGACCATGCGCATACGTTTTATGCTGGGCCCTCCCTTATAAGGGGCGAAGGATTTGCGGATTGGTTTAGGCGATTTTTGTAGCATCTCCCCGCAGCGTCCAAAAACGAGCATTTTTAGGGGGTGCCTAATACTGGACAACACCCCCAGCATTGCCAGCATCATCCCGGATGATGCGGATGATGCTATGCATGCTGGCGATGCGAAACAAGGGGCTTAGGGGAAATGCAAGGGAAACAGCATGAAGAAGGCACTGGAGAGGAAACAAAATGCCGGAAAATGCAGGCAGAACGCGAAGGGAGCCGGAGGATGGGAACGAAAAGAAATTGTTGCGAAGAGAAACTGAAGGAAAGGAGTGCGAGCAGTGAAGGGGCGTTCAAGGAGATGAAGGGAGCTGACATGAGCGAAAGGAAGTGCAGGGAAATGCCAGGAAACTGCATGACATGCAACGGAAATGAAGTTCAAATCCCGGGAACTAGCAGGAAGTAAAGGAAAAGGAAATGATAATTTCCGTGCGGGGTCAAAAAACCGAGCGTGTTTTTTTGTTGTTTTTTTTTTGGGGGGGTGCCCGTAGTGGACACCATCCTTGCAGCACCTGCATCATCCGGACAAAAAGGATGGACAAAAAGGCTGCAAAATTGATGGAAATGAAGGGGCGTTGATGAAAATATTTAGGAATTTGGAGGGACAAGGGATGATGGACAAGGTGTGGAGGATTGATGGAAAGTTCCTGGACAAGGCATTGCTGGCATGAATGGAAAACGGATTGCAACAGGGAGCAACGACTGAGCATCCATGGCGGACATTGCTTCGGATGATGCAGTCGATGCAGGGGGTGGGGATGCTGGGGATGTTGTCCACGGTGAAGGGGGTTTGTGGGGAAATGAAGGGAAATGGGGGAAATGAAGGGAAATGTGGATGGACATTGATAGACAATTGATGGAAAGTTTGCGGAAAATTGCTGGCCGATGTGTGGAAAATTGGTGCCACTTCATGGAAAATGAATGGGCAATGGATGGGACATTGATGGACAATGGATGGATGGTACATTCGTGGAAAACAAAATTGCTGCACCGTCATGGTAAAAGCATAGGCCGTTGATGGAACATTGCTAGAAAATGGCTGGAGAATGAATAGCGAATGGACATGTGGGAATTCATGGATTCGCAGGGATGGAATGACTGGCAGATAGGTGGAATATGGCTGGAATATTGATGGAGCATGGATGGAAAATGGGTATGTGTGGAATGGGTGCAAAATGGCGGGAAGGTGGACCACGAGCAAACTCTCGGCAGCCTGCTAGACAGACAGGTGGACCGACAAAGAGATGCTGACAACGGACTCGATCTTTGAAACGGTCACATGTTGGCCACGGCCTGCGCTTCCCCATGGTCTGCACTTCCCCGTGCCCCAACTTGGGTGACCCGCCACAAGGCTTGTTGCGAGACCACCAAACCCACCGAGATCATAACACAAGCCTTGGTTGTTAGACCAGAAGCCTAGCACGAAAAAACCTGCCAACGGCCCGCTACACAATGGGACGCAGACAACAGAAGAGGTGTCTCAAATGATCACATCACATGTTTGCCACGGCCTTTTTCTTTCTGCCGCGCCAACACGTCTTGAACGATCATGACGCTTGCTCCAAGCTAGGCTTGTCCGAGCAGCACGCTTGGGCCGAGCTGCATGCTCGCATGGCCGGAGCCACGTTCTGGCTGGCTCTGCTCCGTTGGCTGGAAGCTTTTTTCTCACTTGCCTTGAAACTTCGCTTTTCAGTTTTAATTCCTTCGTGCGGGCCAGTCCCTGCGCAACCTGAGCATAACTTTGGTCCGGCCTGTCTGACTTGTGTCGAAGCTCAGCCCCGCTTGTGGCGCTTTTGGCCGGGAGTCTCACTTGGCTTGCGCGCGCACTCACGGCACACCCAGGAGGGCCAACGTCTGGCGCGGTACTCATCCCTGCGGGGGCGCGCTCGCCCACACCCCCCCTGGCATGGCGGGAAGGCGCAGTTGTTGCACCAAGAGTCTGCGTTGGCCGTCCTTGCCAAGCTTCCGCCGCATTGGCTGCACGTGTTTGCGGCACACTGGTTGCAAGTCCAGTTGGGACAGACTCTGGCGCGGCACTCGCCTTTGCGTGGACGGGCTTGTCCACACCCGCCCTGGCATGGCGGGAAAGCGCAGCTCTCGCACCACGAGTCTGCGTTTGCTGTCTGTAGCAAGTCTCCACCGCATTGGCTGCACTTGTTGGCGGCACACCTGTTGCAGACCCAAGTGGGGCGATTTTTGGCGTGGTACGCACTTTTTCGCGGGCGCGCGTGTCCGCACCCGCCCTGGCACGGCGGGAAGGCGCAGCTGTCGCACCATGTGCCGGGCGTTGCATATTTGGGCAAAGCGTTGCCGCATTGCTGGCACGCCTTGGCCGGCGGCTGTGCCGGCGGCTTGGCATTGCGCGTGGCACAGGTTCTGCAGATCCCTTCGTTGGTTTCTGAGTCGAGCCCGGTCACGTGGCTTCGAGACTTCCAGTGACCACACTGCTTGCACTTGGCTGCCTTTGTGGCTCTGATCGGTGCATCTGCTTCACACTGCTTGCAGCGTGCGCGGCGCAGCTCCTTCGTGCGTTTCTTTCTGAGAATCTCATCTAAGTTGAAGTCTGCCAGTGTGCGCTTTTGGCCTTTTTTGGCGGCATCGCCGCACTTGGAGCAGGCGAGAGGCTTGGTGCTGCATATCTTGCACAAACCTGGCTGTGTCATTGGCACTCCTTGGCACCATGCGCACAAAGTATCACCGCACCCTGCTTGGCGGGACTGGCCGGCCGGGCACTTTGCGCGACACGCGCGGCACACCCTGTCCATGCCCTGCGCCACGACGCTGAAGCGGGCGGCGTCTTCGTTCGCCAAGAAAGCGGTCAGGGGCTTGAGCGACTCCTGACCTGCGCGCGCTACGCTGCAGAGGCGACAGCTCAGCAGCACTTCCGGGTGCCGGCTGCGTTGCTTGGCTTCCTGCTGGAACCTCACCTTGGCTTCTTCCAAGGTAATGGTCTGCCGGTGCGTTTCGAGCAGCGTGCGCGGGCCTGTGAGATCGCCTTGGCCCAAGAGGTTGGGCCCAAATGGCCGGCTCACGCACAAGTCCTCGGCGCGCTTCACGCGAGACAAACACATGTAGGCACTGAGCTGCGCGTCTCGCGAGGGCGTGCTGTCCCAGAACCCAAGATCTAATGTGCAGGCGGGCAGTGTGGCTCCCATGAAGGAGTGCGCTGTGCCGGCATAGTCACAAGCCACTGGGAAGCCTCTTCGCAAAACGGTGGCACTGCCGGTCGCAGCGACCTTCCAGTGCTGCTGCACTGGCCGGATGCATGCGACCCCGGCGGGGAGGCTCGGTAGCTGTTTCCAAGTGGCACCCTCGACTTGTATCAGGAGACATGTCGGCATGCTTTGCAGAACGACTTCGGTTGCGGTAGTCGCCTGCACCGCCGCAGCATCCGCATCCTGCAAGCACCAGTTCAACAGCTTCGCGCGACTGTTTTTGAACAAGCGCAGTGGCCGCAGCTCGGGCAGAGTCTGCGTGACGCGAACCGGCATGCCGGGAAGCAAAGGCAGCAAGCCCATGATGCCGCCAGTGGCCTGGTCGTGGCGCTGCAGCCAGTTTTCTTTGCGAGCTTGCAGCTCCCCGATCGCAGCTTCCGGCTCGAGCTGAAACAGAGGTGTATCCTGCGCCACAACCCAAAGGAGCACGTGTTGCCGCTCGTGGGCCACCCATCGGGCTCGCAGCAGTGCAGCTACATACTTGGCCGCGTTGAAGCCGTGCACGAAAGGTCCTTCTAGAAACTTAGCTGCCTGTGGATCAGGCGTCTCACGTGCAGAGCCAGCGACGATGCGCCGGCGCTCTCGCTCGGTGGCGCACACGTCACACTCCTCCCTCACGCGGACGTCCCACGAGCGTGGGGTGCCGGATTGGATCTCCCGCTGCCACGCTGCGGCCAGTCCGTTGCACCGGTCCTGCTTGCAGTCGCACTGGCCGCTGTTCGGGCACCAACTGCCTGCGTGCAGCGTGGGATAGCCGTGTAGGAAGCACCACACCTCTTGGGACAGCCGCCCATACCGGGCTTGCAAGAGCACGTGGCTCAGCCACGGGTCCACGCAGCGATGTTCTTTTGTCAGCTCAAACAAGCGCTGCATGCCGTCCTCGCCGTGCGTCCAAAACAGGCGGTGCAGGTTGGCGACTTGGACGCTGACCCCTTTGCTGAAAGGGTTTTGGAACAGCGAGGTGGCGCGCACCGCGGGGAACTGCCAGAAGTCCCCTGCGCAAAGGAAGTTCACGCCGCCGAACGGCCGCTCGTGCGTGGTGTCTCTGCACTTCCAGGAGCGCTTCTTGCGGGTCGCTTCTGCCAGCCGCTTTTGCAAGACGGCCAAGACCTCTAGCGCGACGGTGCTGCATTCGTCGACTATCAGCCACCGGAGTCGTTGGTACTTCACGAATTTGTCGGGGCCAAACTGCGTTTGTCGCCTCTGCTTGGGAGCCTTGACTTGCAGCTCGGCAAACGAGTGCAGCGTGTTTCCGTCGATCAGCGCAGCCTGGGTGTTTTGTGAGGCCAAGTACACAAACTCTTGCCCCTGCATCCACCCGCATATCTCTTCGAAAAAGCCGCGCAGCCACTTGAGGGTCTGGCTCTTGCCCGCCCCGGGCACGCCGTGCAAGAAGGCACGCAGTGGCTCGCTACGAAAGGGCTTGTCCTCTGCCTCCTCGCATGCTTCCCGCAGGCAGCGATCTATCACGGCCTGCAAAAAGGCCTGCTGCTCTTCGCTGGGCCGTGCCAGAGTGCTGGGGTCGTGCAAGTTGCGCAGCCACAGCGCAGCTGCCTGTGCACTCAGCTTGCCGTACACGCACGCCACTGCCGGCTGAGCGCGCGCTTCGCCCGGCCGCTCCTGCGGTGCATCTCCTGCTCCGGCTCCGAGGGCTTCCTTGGGATCTGGGACCCCTGCGCACCGTGCGAGGTCCGCCACTTGCTCCGCATCGGCATTGGTGCGCCACTGCTGGACTATGTTGCGCACTGCGGGGGCCGTGCGGCTGGAGTACTGGAAGCCGCCGCCCTCACTGAGTCGGCGAACTGTGGCTACATCCACCCAAGTCGTGTCCACTTCGGCGCATTGCTTCTCCTTCTTGTCCTGCTCCAAGTCTTCTTCGTCAGGCGTGCACTCGGCCGCGGCCAAGAAGTTGCGGATTGTCCTGGCAGCGTGCTCGGACACCGCGTGCTGCGTCGCATAGTCTCGCCAAGCTGCGCTGTGGCTTCTGTCTGCAGGGGCTGTCTTTTGTAGCAGCCGTCGCCGTGGCTTACTTGCTTGCAAGGAGGAGATGGGCAGGTCCAGCGCCGTGATGTGCGGCACGTGCAGGCTCGCGTCTGCCGCATCCAAGGTCCAAGGTCGCAGATACACGTTCAGGAACCGTGCTTGTGTGTCTGCGGGCATGTCACTTTTTGGAAGCGGGCACAGGCTTGGGAAAGGCACCACAGGCTCCTGACGCCGTTGCAGGTAGTGCGCTGCGGCCGCCTGGGTTTGGCTCTTGCACGGCGGGCGCAGGACGCTCGCTGCGAGACGGGGTGGCAAGGGGTCGCGCCAGCGATAGTCCCGTCCGAACTTCCAGCCGTCTGCGGGCGCAGACGCCTGGCCTTGCGCCATGCTCTGGGAGCGTCCGGGGCTCCACTCACTCAGGCCGCGCTCGTCCCCTTCGGCCGCCGCAGAAGGCGGCTGCAGCATTTCACAAACTCACCAGGCCGCGCTCAGTCCCCTTCGGCCGCCGCAGAAGGCGGCTGCAGCTTCTTCACTTCCCACCATTTCACAAACTCCCATGGAGACAAGAAGTACACGCGTGGGTCCGTGCCTCGCCACCCGTACAGCTCAGACAGCCTGAACTCTGCATTGCCTTTGCTGTGTGGCTTGAGTTTCTTCCGCTGTTCGGTGACTGCATCAAGCTGCGTCAACCACTCGTGCCCCACGAATGGGGCCACACAGAAGCTGCGAATGCATTCGGCCGAAGACGGCTCGCTCACGTCCCAAAAGCCAGCCAGCATGAACTCTTCCGTGAGTGGTCGGACGGAGCAACGAAACTCGAGGTCTCCCAGCACCCGGTTGACGACTTGCCTGTATCGCTGCAGCTCCTTGCCCTCACACGGCTTGGTGTCCAAGAAGCTCAATTGCCTCGCCGCGTGCTGCAGCTCTTTCCGGCCCAGAGGCTGCGGTTTTTGTAAGTACCCCGTGAAATACTTGGTGGCACGGCGAGCCGCTTGGGCGATGGCTCGCTGGAGCCGTCGGACGGTCTGCGCCCCAAGACAGTCCCGAGCGCAGTCCGGATCATGCGTGCTGCTCGCCAGAGGCACGCGGTAGTTCAGGCCGGTGTGACTGTTGCCCATCAGCATCAAGGCGAACGCTCGGCAGGTGCCAGACAGCCACGGATCGTGCCGGCGACCGAGCACAGTGCCCAGCGCATTACGGCGACCCCGGGTGCTGAGCTTGAACTTGCGCGCGTTGCCGCGGCAAATGACTCTGCAGCGCGGATTGGGCGGCCGCGGGAAGCCGTGCTTGCATTTATTCGGAGCGTTCTTTTTGCGGCATGCTGGCAGCGGCAAGCGGGCTTGCTGCGAGGCACTCCACGGGTGCACGTGATGCTGCTGATGCGTCAGCTTTTGCTGCACAGCTGCATCGTAGGCTGCCTTGAACCTCGCTGCATCCGTGGCTGCCGCCTGTTCTGCTTGATCTTGCGTCCACGCGCTCGGCTGCGTGTCTTGCAGTAGGAAGCAGGGCCACAAGCACAAAGCGTCCTTCTCTGGACCGCGGTAGTTTTGCAGCCACGACTTTTCCACTGCCTGCACCTCGGCTTGGTGCTTCTCGTGCAGAACATGCTCCTCGCAATGCAGCCACTGCTGAAAGTCGAACACTTCCGCCACACGCAGCACTTCGGCCTGCAGCAGGTCGGCAAGTTTCTGCAGGGGCTGCTGCCACACGCATGCCAAGTACACGTTGCAGTGAAAATGCGGTGTCGAGTTTGCTTGGTACTCAATCGCGCCGCACATGGCGTGGACCAGGCCCAGCACGCCGCCCGTCACGTGAAACCCGTGCCCTGTCTGATCGCGGCACGTGCAATTTGGGCATCGGAAGCACATGCGCAGGCCGAGCAGGGTGCCAAACACGAAGCGCACCATGGCCTGGAAGGCGACGACAACCGCCCACGGGTCTCTGGCCGTCAGCTCTCGCCGGACGTCATAATTCGGCAGCTCGATTTGGACATCGGCCGTGTCCCATACTTGAGGCGAGTCTCGTGCAAACCATGGCCCGGACATGCCTGTTGCTGCCGGGTCCGCACGGCGATACCGCGAGAACTTGAGGCAGAGGCCGTTGTGCCGCGTGGTGGGCGACAATGTCAGGAACAGCGGCTCTCCTAGTTCCACCCGGGCCCCGAACAAGAACCGGCCGATGCGGCGACGGACTTCCACCGTCCCCGGCAAGGTCTGCTGCGTGTGCCGCACTTCCCGCAGCAGCTCCTGCTCAGGCAGCGTCAAGTCTTTGGCGTACCACAACTTCCGCGCATCGTAGTTGATGGGCTTGCACACATTGCGGCGCACGGTGTACACCCCTTTCTGCAACTTTTTGTACAGGCCTTGCGCGGCTTCCACCCATGCCTGATCGGGAGTTTCCTTCAGCTCGGCCCGCTTGCCTTTGAGCCGACGCCACAGGTCGGAGTGCCACACCGAATGCCACTTCATCGTGATGCGGCGCACCCCGGGCACTAGATCCCAGGAGTTGCGGATGGAGCTCTCCACGCGCCGGGCCAGCGATTGCATGTATGCAAAGGGCGTGAGCACGGCAGCCTCACTGCCCCTGCGGTCCCGCGACTTGGACGGGAAATCCGGACCGCCCACTGGCGCGGGCAGGCTGAAAGGGTACGCCCAGCTGACGAACCGATTTTGCCACTGGTCCCAAAAGCTTTGCCCGGTTTGCACCTTCACGTGCGCGGTGAGCTTGGCTAGCTGCACAATTTCTTGCACGTCTACGTCGTGCACCTGGGAGCTAGTGTAGTCGGACGACAACACGTGCGGCCGCACTATGCCAGCAAAGGCCTCGCCGTTGACTTCATGCACGCTGGCCGCTTCAGGTGTGGCATGCTTTTTCTGCCCTCCGCCGCTTTGGTCGGCTTCCTCCGGCGCCATCGGGGCGGCCTCCATGGTCACCGGCGACATTTCGTCTTTGCCGTACCTGCTGAACACCCGCTGCTTCAAGCTTTCTTTGAGCGCGGCTTTGTCTGCCCATGCCTCACACATGGGATGTCCGCTGTCGATCAGGTGCTCCAACAACCTCACGACGATCCACGGGCGCAGCTTTGCACCAGCCACCCACTCCACGATCTCGGCGTGCCGCATGCCCTTGATTGTCAACTTCATCATGGTGTTGAGCACCGGGACTGCGTGCGGCAGCTGATGCAGCACAGCCTCCGCCCCCAAGCGGTGGAGACTGCCGTAGATCTCCTCCCAAGGCATGCTGAAGGAGCTAACATTGCCTCGCACGGCCACGCGGAAGTCGCTGCGATGCAGCTCCTCCTCCATCAGGTGCCCGCGATCTTCCTCTATATAGAAACTCACCACGGACGTCCACACGGGACATGCTCTCAATCCACCGCACCTTTTCAAGGATACCCGTACCAGTTGTCATTGGCAAGAGCTTGCGGGACTTGCGGGCACGTGCTCTGCCGCAAGCGGCTCCAGCATGTCCGGCACAGTGGCAGCTTGCACTCAGCGCACAGTTGCTCTTGCGTGGCTGGACACGCGGCACACACGCGGTCTTCTGGGCAGCACAGAATTCGCTGCCCCTCAAACAGATCGGGCGGCAGCGACAGCTGCCAATCCTGCTCCGGAAGCCGATCTCTCACGGCCGCGTGCTCGCCGTACTTGCGAATGTACTCTGTCAAGCTCCAGTTCGCGGCAAAGCTCTCGGCTGACACGGTTGTGAACAGCTCGCGCACTGACACGTATCCTACGTTGCCATTAGGACCTCCAGGCTGCACTCCCGCGCAACAGGCGCACACCAAGGCCACGCAGTGCTCCTCGCGCCTCTCCTGTCGGAGACGGCGTAGCGTGCGCCGATCCACGCTCCAGCCCACTGCAGGCACGGATGCCTCCTCTCGGCAAACGAGGGCTCGCATGTACCGGCTCTTGGCCTGCCACCACTCCTGCCCTGGCTGGCCGGCACACAGGCTGTCCCAGTGGCACGCGGCCAAGTGAGCCCAGAGACACGTGTTCGCCTTGCCGCAGCAGGCGCCACTCAGGCGAGTCCAGTGTAAGTCTGGCACCACCCACGCTCCAGCGTGCCCCGAGGCCTCTTGACACGGCTGCATCTCGCTGCACCAAGCGCAGCCTGCAAACGCGCAATGCACGGCGGGGTAGACTATTCCTGAGGCAGGCGCGCACATGCTGGCACTCCAGGCCGGGAGCGGCGGCGGCAGCAGCGGCGTCGGCCGCAGCAGGGATGCCACTTGCTCGGCAAGGTGGACGTCTGTGTCTTCCAGGGTGGTCCACGTCTTGCTGGCTTCCACCGCCACCGGGCCGAGCTCTTCAGCTTCGTCGCTGGCATCCTGCGAGTCCCACGACTGCACACTATCGGTTTCCATCTCTATTTTGTCAGAGTTTTTGTCTGACAAGGGCACGTCACTGTTGGTTTCTGGCTCGGACCAGACGTCCGCCTCCGCTTCAGGAATTGGAGCATGGATGCGCTCGGGCCGCCTTGGCACACTATCGGTTTCCATGTCTATTTTGTCAGAGTTTTTGTCTGACAAGACCACGTCACACTTGGTTTCTGGCTCGGACCAGACGTCCGCCTCCGCTTCAGGAATTGGAGCATGGATGCGCTCGGGCCGCCTTGGCATGCCTAGCACTTCCCACATGGCTTCACTGCCGCCTTCGGCCCACCGCCTCACCCAAGGTGTCCGCGCAAACGGCTGCGGAGACACGGCATCGGTCCCGAGCAGATCATAGTGCCCCACGTTGCCGATCTCTCGGTGCAGCAGCTGCAGCACGGTCGGGAGCCGAGCCACTGCCGTCCGGCATTCTTCGTCCGTGACACGAGTCTGAGTTCGTGCCCAGTAGTTCGCGTCAGGGACGCCGCTCCATACTGTAGCATCGAAGTCGAACTGCTGGGTGAGCGCCCACAATTCTGCGCTGGTCCCATGATGGAAGGAGTCCAGACCGTTAGGCTGCTCCACCACAGCCAGCACCGAACTCCACAGCACCAGCTTGGCGTCTGGAACCTGTGCCTCCACGCCACCGCGCCGTCGAACGAAGTCTCGGTGTCGCTCCAACTCCGCCTCCGTTTCTGGCACGCAAGCTGCTTCAGTTGCTGCGGCATCTGGTCCAGCCAGCGCCGCCCACAGCCACTCTAGCGCCTGCAAGTAGATCTCCGCTGCAGCACGCAGACACCAGCGCGGCCTAGCACCTGCTCCAGGCCTGGCCCCGTACCTTGCCACCGCATGGAAGAGGCACCAGCCATCTCCAGGAACTGCCACGACTACACCCCCCGCTCTGTGCCCAGCCCCACTTGCCATGCGCTGCTAAATCACTTACCAGCGCCCCATGGGCAACTACCAGCCTGCAGCTCCTTGTCCGCCCCGCGGGCAACTTTCCCCTTCTTCCGGCGCTAGACCGTGCGTGATGCTTGACTCCTGTGGCTGAAGCCTGTTGGCGTGTTTCGGGCGCGGCCCCAGCTGTCTAACAGTTTGGACAAGTCTGAGCTGCGAGCTGCAACTGCTGCGAGAGAAGCACCGCAAGTTGGCCCTGCCTTTGTGAGTAATCATGCGCAACATGTGACAGTCCCAAGGTGTTTTCATATTCTTTTTTTCGTGTCTTACAGTGAAAGAGTCGCGCCACGTTCAGGTGAAACCAGACTATTGAAACAACCCTCAACGACAGGTTTGTTTGCGGCGCTTTGCTTGGCTGAAACGGTTCGAGGGTTGGCTTGCCCGCAGAGCTGGTTTCCAAAAACCTGGCGCCAAGCCAAGGGCTTGTTACTGAAGTGGACCTTGCTTCCTACTGTTGCTTTTTTGGTCCCTTGTAAATAGCCTGCAAGGTAAAAGTTCCATCGCAGCTAGTGCGACGAATCTGTTGTGTGATTGCTGCTAGTCCGACGTGGCTGTTGCGTGACACATGTTGCTGCTTGAGCGACTAACGTTTTCAGAAGCTGCTGTGTGACACATGTTGCTGCTGATGCGACGAATGTTTTTGAAAGCTGCTGCGCGAGAAATGTTGCTGCTTCTGCGGCGAACGTCATCAAGAGCTGCCGCGTGAAACATGTTGCTGCAAGCACGATGAACATTATTGGTGGCTGCTATGTGAAACATGCTGCTGCTTGTGCAACGAACATTTTCAGGCGCTCCCTTGGCTTCACTCGGCCTCCCTTAAAACTGCCAAACTGCGCTTGCAAAATGCCTTGCGACGCTGTGCAGCGCGCGGTCAACTGATGCGGGGTGATCAATCTGCTTGTGCTGTCTGGCGTCCCTTAGCTTCACTCGGCTTCCCTTACAACTGCCAAACTGCTCTTGCAACATGCATGGCGACACTGCTGGCAGCTTGTGGAAGCGGGTGGAACAGTGTTGGAGAATGGATGCATAATAATGTATGGAAGGGATGGAACTGGTGGAAAATGGATGGATGATTGATGGCAACTAAAAAAACAAAGTACACTAAAGGAGAAAGCAGATGGGATGGCTCGGACATGGATGGGAACCTGGACGGGGCTCAAGTAACAGGAAAGGCAAGGACGTGCAGGGACTGGAAGTGCAGGAGCGGGCCTGACGGGCTGGCCCCCGCCCTCCTTCCACTTCTTTTTCGACTTGGAAGCACCCTGCGGGCAACTTTCCGGTAGATGACGAGTAGCGACTGAAGGGCAGTGAAACAGATGACACTTCAAATGCAGGAAAATGAAGTGACAGGGCGGGAAACATCCAACGGAAGCAACTGCGGCCTTTTCGGCTCTGACACCATGCGCATTCCCTGGCTGGCGCGACCATCGCCTTTTCTCCATGGCTGAAGCGGTCTATGACTGAGAAGCGCCCTGTGGGCAACTTGCCGCCTCCTCCCTTTCGAGCGCGTTTGCAATCGCGACTGCTGCTTCTTCTCCATGTCTGCAGAGGCACATGACTGAGAAGCGCCCTGGGGGCAACTTCCGCCCTGTTTCCGTTCTAGCGCGTGCATGCTGCTTCAACCTGCGCATGTGGGTTTAGCGTGTTGGCGCGCTTCTGTGGTTTTAGCTGTCGAGCAGTTTGCACAAGGCTTCGCGCTGGGGTGCTTACAGGGGGGAGAAATGCGACTGACACGGCGCTCAAGGAAGTGCAGGGAGCTCAAACGCACAGGAAGCAAAGGGAAATGCCAGGAAACTCTCAAAGTTGCAGGAAAGACGCGCAAAGGAAGTGAGGTTCAAATCTCGGCATCTCATCCGAATTAAAGGACAGGGAAGTGACAGAACAGGCAGGGCCAGGAGCCCGGTGGCCGGCTGTGTCGCGTCAGCGTGTAAATCCGGCCACCGGGGGGCTTCAGACCCCGTGGTCCGTGATGCGGCCGAAGGCCTAGGCCCGCAGGGCCTACCTTCAGGTATAAGGCCGGCCGCCCTGTGCCGCCGACCACCGCCGACCATGCGCCGACCATGCGCTATACTTTTGCGCTGGGCCCGCCCTTATAAGGGGCGAAGGATTTACGGATTTGTTCAGGCGATTTTTGGCGGCTTTTTGAGCATCTCCCCGCGGAGTCAAAAAACGAGTGTTTTTTGGGGGTGCCCATAGTGGACAACATCCCCGGCATCACCTGCATCATCCGCATCCTTGGCGGACATTGATGCGGATGATGCCGGTGATGCGGGGGATGCTGGGGTGTTGTTCCCTAAGTCGGGCCAACTTTGCCGAAAACGTGCGACCTGAAAATCTTAAAATCTTAAAGTGGATGGAAAATGGATGGAAAATGGCCTGGATTGAAATCTCAAAATCCTAAAGTCTTAGATTCTTAAAATCTTACATTAAAATCCAACAATCAATCTTAGAATCTCGAGATCTTAAACTCTTCGAACTTAAAATCTTAAAATCTGAAAATATAAAAACATCCTAAAGTCTCGGGGGATGCTGGGGATGTTGTCCCCTAAGTCGGGCCAACTTTGCCGAAAACGTGCAACCTGAAAATCTTAAAATCTTAAAGTGGATGGAAATGGATGGAAAATGGCCTGGATTGAAATCTCAAAATCCTAAAGTCTTAGATTCTTAAAATCTTACATTAAAATCTAACAATCAATCTTAGAATCTCGAGATCTTAAAATCTTCGAACTTAGAATCTTAAAATCTGAAAATATAAAAACATCCTAAAGTCTCGGGGGATGCTGGGGATGTTGTCCCCTAAGTCGGGCCAACTTTGCCGAAAACGTGCAACCTGAAAATCTTAAAATCTTAAAGTGGATGGAAAATGGATGGAAAATGGCCTGGATTGAAATCTCAAAATCCTAAAGCTTAAAATCTGAAAATATAGAAACATCCTAAAGTCTCGGGGGATGCTGGGGATGTTGTCCCCTAAGTCGGGCCAACTTTGCCGAAAACGTGCGACCTGAAAATCTTAAATCTTAAAGTGGATGAAAAATGGATGGAAAAATGGCCTGGATTGAAATCTCAAAATCCTAAAGTAAAATCTTAAATTAAAATCTAACAATCAATCTTAGAATCTCGAGATCTTAAAATCTTCGAACTTAGAATCTTACAATCTGAAAATATAAAAACATCCTAAAGTCTTCGAATCTTGAGATCTTAAACTCTTAAAATATGAAATTCCTAAAGTCTTACAATCTTAAAATCTCAGAATCTTAAAAAGCTATAAAAAATTAAAATCTTTAAGCCTCGAACAATTGGAATCTGAAAATCTTAAATTATTAAAATATTACATTCCTTCAATCCGGGCTATATTGTAACTTTCTTAAACTTTTAATCTTGAATTATTGAAATCTTGAAACCTTAAGATCTTAAAATTACAACCTTAGAAGATAGAATCTTGCAACCTGAAAATATAAACCTCCTCAAGTCTTCGAATCTTGACTTCTTAAAACCCTCATGTCGTTGAATCTTCAGATGTTAAAATCTTAAAATATGAAATTCCGAAATTCTCAAACTCTTAAAATCTCAGAATCTTAAAAGCTTCAAAAACTTAAATTCTTTAAATCTCGAACTATTGCAATCTGAAAATCTTAAATTCATAAACAAGTAAAATATAATAAAATTCCTTCAATCCGGGCTATATTCTAAATTCCTTAAACTCTTAATCTTGAAATTTTGAAGTCTTGACATCTTAAGATCTTAAAATCTTAAATTCCGAAAGTCGCCAAATCTGAAAATGTCACAAAACATAAAATCTTGAAGCCTTCGAAATCTGATAATGGATGGAAAATGGCTGGGCAATGGCCTGGCTGCTATAACCTTCAAAAACCGTAAATCTTTGAATCTTAAAACCTTAATTCTTAAACCATTGAAACCTTAAATTCCGAAAGTCTTCAAATCTGAGACCCTTAGAATCTCAAAGTGTTTAGAATTTTAGAAATCTTAACATCTACTCATCGGACTTACAGGAAAGGGAAGTGACAGAAACCCTCATGTCTTTGAATCTTCAGATGTTAAAATCTGAAAATATGAAATTCCGAAATTCTCAACATCTTAAAATCTCAGAACCTTAAAAGCTGCAAAAACTTAAATTCTTTAAATCTCGAACTATTGCAATCTGAAAATATTGAATTCATAAACAAGTAAAATATAATAAAATTCCTTCAATCCGGGCTATATTCCAAATTCCTTAAACTCTTAATCTTGAAATTTTGAAGTCTTGACATCTTAAGATCTTAAAATCTTAAATTCCGAAAGTCGCCAAATCTGAAAATCTCACCAAAAATAAAATCTTAAAGCCTTCGAAATCTGATAATGGATGGAAAATGGCTGGGCGGGCAATGGCCTGGCTGTTATAACCTTCAAAAACCTTAAATCTTTGAATCTTAGAACCTTAATTCTTAAACCATTGAAACCTTCAATTCCGAAAGTCTTCAAATCTGAGACTCTTAGAATCTCAAAGTGTTTAGAATTTTTAAATCTTATTTTTAAATCTTAACATCTACTCATCGGACTTACCGGAAAGGGAAGTGACAGAACAGAACGGGCAGGGCAAGGTGCCCGGTGGCCGGCTGTGTCGCGTCAGCGTGTAAATCCGGCCACCGGACGTGATCGGGCCGCAGGCCAAAGCCCGTTAGGGCTTACCTTCAGGTATAAGGCCGCGCGCCCCATGCCGCCGACCATGAGCAGAACATGTGCATACGTTTTGTGCTGGGCCCGCCCTTATAAGGGGCGAAGGATTCGCGGATTGGTTTAGGCGATTTTTATAGCATCTCCCCGCAGCGCCCAAAAACGAGTATTTTTAGGGGGCGCCTAATACTGGACAACACCCCCAGCATTGCCAGCATCATCCCGGATGATGCAGATGATGTTATGCATGCTGGCGATGCGGGTGATGCTGGGGAAGTTGTCCCCTAAGTCGGGCCAATTTTGCCGAAACCGTGCAACCTGAAAATCTTAAAATCTTAAAGTGGATGGAAAATGGCCTGGATTGAAATCTCAAAATCCTAAAGTCTTAGATTCTTAAAATCTTAAATTAAAATCTAACAATCAATCTTAGAATCTCAAGATCTTAAAATGATAGAACTTAGAATCTTAAAATCTGAAAATATAAAAACATCCTAAAGTCTTCGAATCTTGAAATCTTAAAAACCTTATGTCTTAGAATCTTGAGATCTTAAACTCTTAAAATATGAAATTCCTAAAGTCTTACACTCTTAAAATCTCGGAATCTTAAAAAGCTTTAAAACTTAAATTATTTAAACCTCGAACAATTGAAATCTGAAAATCTTAAATTATTAAAATATTACCTTCCTTCAATCCGGGCTATATTTTAAATTCCTTAAACTCTTAATCTTGAATTGTTGAAATCTTGAAACCTTAAGATCTTAAGATTACAACCTTAGAAGTTAGAATCTTACAACCTGAAAATATAAGCATCCTAAAGTCGTCGAATCTTGACTTCTTAAAACCCTCATGTCTTTGAATCTTCAGATGTTACAATCTTAAAATATGAAATTCCTAAATTCTCAAAATCTTAAAATCTCAGAATCTTAAAAGTTTCAAAAACTTAAATTCTTTCAATATCGAACTATTGCAATCTGA
>CAUJNA010002691.1:698498-814671 GCA_963377175.1 Effrenium voratum | reverse complement strand
CAGCTTTTGCTGCACAGCTGCATCGTAGGCTGCCTTGAACCTCGCTGCATCCGTGGCTGCCGCCTGTTCTGCTTGATCTTGCGTCCACGCGCTCGGCTGCGTGTCTTGCAGTAGGAAGCAGGGCCACAAGCACAAAGCGTCCTTCTCTGGACCGCGGTAGTTTTGCAGCCACGACTTTTCCACTGCCTGCACCTCGGCTTGGTGCTTCTCGTGCAGAACATGCTCCTCGCAATGCAGCCACTGCTGAAAGTCGAACACATCCGCCACACGCAGCACTTCGGCCTGCAGCAGGTCGGCAAGTTTCTGCAGGGGCTGCTGCCACACGCATGCCAAGTACACGTTGCAGTGAAAATGCGGTGTCGAGTTTGCTTGGTACTCAATCGCGCCGCACATGGCGTGGACCAGGCCCAGCACGCCGCCCGACACGTGAAACCCGTGCCCTGTCTGATCGCGGCACGTGCAATTTGGGCATCGGAAGCACATGCGCAGGCCGAGCAGGGTGCCAAACACGAAGCGCACCATGGCCTGGAAGGCGACGACAACCGCCCACGGGTCTCTGGCCGTCAGCTCTCGCCGGACGTCATAATTCGGCAGCTCGATTTGGACATCGGCCGTGTCCCATACTTGAGGCGAGTCTCGTGCAAACCATGGCCCGGACATGCCTGTTGCTGCCGGGTCCGCACGGCGATACCGCGAGAACTTGAGGCAGAGGCCGGTGTGCCGCGTGGTGGGCGACAATGTCAGGAACAGCGGCTCTCCTAGTTCCACCCGGGCCCCGAACAAGAACCGGCCGATGCGGCGACGGACTTCCACCGTCCCCGGCAAGGTCTGCTGCGTGTGCCGCACTTCCCGCAGCAGCTCCTGCTCAGGCAGCGTCAAGTCTTTGGCGTACCACAACTTCCGCGCATCGTAGTTGATGGGCTTGCACACATTGCGGCGCACGGTGTACACCCCTTTCTGCAACTTTTTGTACAGGCCTTGCGCGGCTTCCACCCATGCCTGATCGGGAGTTTCCTTCAGCTCGGCCCGCTTGCCTTTGAGCCGACGCCACAGGTCGGAGTGCCACACCGAATGCCACTTCATCGTGATGCGGCGCACCCCGGGCACTAGATCCCAGGAGTTGCGGATGGAGCTCTCCACGCGCCGGGCCAGCGATTGCATGTATGCAAAGGGCGTGAGCACGGCAGCCTCCCTGCCCCTGCGGTCCCGCGACTTGGACGGGAAATCCGGACCGCCCACTGGCGCGGGCAGGCTGAAAGGGTACGCCCAGCTGACGAATCGATTTTGCCACTGGTCCCAAAAGCTTTGCCCGGTTTGCACCTTCACGTGCGCGGTGAGCTTGGCTAGCTGCACAATTTCTTGCACGTCTACGTCGTGCGCCTGGGAGCTAGTGTAGTCGGACGACAACACGTGCGGCACTATGCCAGCAAAGGCCTCGCCGTTGACTTCATGCACGCTGGCCGCTTCAGGTGTGGCATGCTTTTTCTGCCCTCCGCCGCTTTGGTCGGCTTCCTCCGGCGCCATCGGGGCGGCCTCCATGGTCACCGGCGACATTTCGTCTTTGCCGTACCTGCTGAACACCCGCTGCTTCAAGCTTTCTTTGAGCGCGGCTTTGTCTGCCCATGCCTCACACATGGGATGTCCGCTGTCGATCAGGTGCTCCAACAACCTCACGACGATCCACGGGCGAAGCTTCGCGCCAGCCACCCACTCCACGATCTCGGCGTGCCGCATGCCCGTGATTGTCAACTTCATCATGGTGTTGAGCACCGGGACTGCGTGCGGCAGCTGATGCAGCACAGCCTCCGCCCCCAAGCGGTGGAGACTGCCGTAGATCTCCTCCCAAGGCATGCTGAAGGAGCTAACATTGCCTCGCACGGCCACGCGGAAGTCGCTGCGATGCAGCTCCTCCTCCATCAGGTGCCCGCGATCTTCCTCTATATAGAAACTCACCACGGACGTCCACACAGGACATGCTGCCGCGGCCTCAATCCACCGCACCTTTTCTTGATATAAGAAATTCAGAGGATACCCGTACCAGTTGTCATTGGCAAGAGCTTGCGGGACTTGCGGGCACGTGCTCTGCCGCAAGCGGGTCCAGCATGTCCGGCACAGTGGCAGCTTGCACTCAGCGCACAGTTGCTCTTGCGTGGCTGGACACGCGGCACACACGCGGTCTTCTGGGCAGCACAGAATTCGCTGCCCCTCAAACAGATCGGGCGGCAGCGACAGCTGCCAATCCTGCTCCGGAAGCCGATCTCTCACGGCCGCGTGCTCGCCGTACTTGCGAATGTACTCTGTCAAGCTCCAGTTCGCGGCAAAGCTCTCGGCTGACACGGTTGTGAACAGCTCGCGCACTGACACGTATCCTACGTTGCCATTAGGACCTCCAGGCTGCACTCCCGCGCAACAGGCGCACACCAAGGCCACGCAGTGCTCCTCGCGCCTCTCCTGTCGGAGACGGCGTAGCGTGCGCCGATCCACGCTCCAGCCCACTGCAGGCACGGATGCCTCCTCTCGGCAAACGAGGGCTCGCATGTACCGGCTCTTGGCCTGCCACCACTCCTGCCTTGCCTGGCCGGCACACAGGCTGTCCCAGTGGCACGCGGCCAAGTGAGCCCAGAGACACGTGTTCGCCTTGCCGCAGCAGGCGCCACTCAGGCGAGTCCAGTGTAAGTCTGGCACCACCCACGCTCCAGCGTGCCCCGAGGCCTCTTGACACGGCTGCATCTCGCTGCACCAAGCGCAGCCTGCAAACGCGCAATGCACGGAGGGGTAGACTATTCCTGAGGCAGGCGCGCACATGCTGGCACTCCAGGCCGGGAGCGGCGGCGGCAGCAGCGGCGTCGGCCGCAGCAGGGATGCCACTTGCTCGGCAAGGTGGACGTCTGTGTCTTCCAGGGTGGTCCACGTCTTGCTGGCTTCCACCGCCACCGGGCCGAGCTCTTCAGCTTCGTCGCTGGCATCCTGCGAGTCCCACGACTGCACACTATCGGTTTCCATCTCTATTTTGTCAGAGTTTTTGTCTGACAAGGGCACGTCCCTGTTGGTTTCTGGCTCGGACCAGACGTCCGCCTCCGCTTCAGGAATTGGAGCATGGATGCGCTCGGGCCTTGGCACACTATCGGTTTCCATGTCTATTTTGTCAGAGTTTTTGTCTGACAAGACCACGTCACTGTTGGTTTCTGGCTCGGACCAGACGTCCGCCTCCGCTTCAGGAATTGGAGCATGGATGCGCTCGGGCCGCCTTAGCATGCCTAGCACTTCCCACATGGCTTCACTGCCGCCTTCGGCCCACCGCCTCACCCAAGGTGTCCGCGCAAACGGCTGCGGAGACACGGCATCGGTCCCGAGCAGATCATAGTGCCCCACGTTGCCGATCTCTCGGTGCAGCAGCTGCAGCACGGTCGGGAGCCGAGCCACTGCCGTCCGGCATTCTTCGTCCGTGACACGAGTCTGAGTTCGTGCCCAGTAGTTCGCGTCAGGGACGCCGCTCCATACTATAGCATCGAAGTCGAACTGCTGGGTGAGCGCCCACAATTCTGCGCTGGTCCCATGATGGAAGGAGTCCAGACCGTTGGGCTGCTCCACCACAGCCAGCACCTTACTCCACAGCACCAGCTTGGCGTCTGGAACCTGTGCCTCCACGCCACCGCGCCGTCGAACGAAGTCTCGGTGTCGCTCCAACTCCGCCTCCGTTTCTGGCACGCAAGCTGCTTCAGTTGCTGCGGCATCTGGTCCAGCCAGCGCCGCCCACAGCCACTCTAGCGCCTGCAAGTAGATCTCCGCTGCAGCACGCAGACACCAGCGCGGCCTAGCACCTTCTCCAGGCCTGGCCCCGTACCTTGCCACCGCATGGAAGAGGCACCAGCCATCTCCAGGAACTGCCACGACTACACCCCCCGCTCTGTGCCCAGCCCCACTTGCCATGCGCTGCTAAATCACTTACCAGCGCCCCATGGGCAACTACCAGCCTGCAGCTCCTTGTCCGCCCCGCGGGCAACTTTCCCCTTCTTCCGGCGCTAGACCGTGCGTGATGCTTGACTCCTGTGGCTGAAGCCTGTTGGCGTGTTTCGGGCGCGGCCCCAGCTGTCTAACAGTTTGGACAAGTCTGAGCTGCGAGCTGCAACTGCTGCGAGAGAAGCACCGCAAGTTGGCCCTGCCTTTGTGAGTAATCATGCGCAACATGTGACAGTCCCAAGGTGTTTTCATATTCTTTTTTTCGTGTCTTACAGTGAAAGAGTCGCGCCACGTTCAGGTGAAACCAGACTATTGAAACAACCCTCAACGACAGGTTTGTTTGCGGCGCTTTGCTTGGCTGAAACGGTTCGAGGGTTGGCTTGCCCGCAGAGCTGGTTTCCAAAAACCTGGCGCCAAGCCAAGGGCTTGTTACTGAAGTGGACCTTGCTTCCTACTGTTGCTTTTTTTGTCCCTTGTAAATAGCCTGCAAGGCTTTGCGACAAAAAAAAAAGTTCCATCGCAGCTAGTGCGACGAATCTGTTGTGTGATTGCTGCTAGTCCGACGTGGCTGTTGCGTGACACATGTTGCTGCTTGAGCGACTAACGTTTTCAGAAGCTGCTGTGTGACACCTGTTGCTGCTGATGCGACGAATGTTTTTGAAAGCTGCTGCGCGAGAAATGTTGCTGCTTCTGCGGCGAACGTCATCAAGAGCTGCCGCGTGAAACATGTTGCTGCAAGCACGATGAACATTATTGGTGGCTGCTATGTGAAACATGCTGCTGCTTGTGCAACGAACATTTTCAGGCGCTCCCTTGGCTTCACTCGGCCTCCCTTAAAACTGCCAAACTGCGCTTGCAAAATGCCTTGCGACGCTGTGCAGCGCGCGGTCAACTGATGCGGGGTGATCAATCTGCTTGTGCTGTCTGGCGTCCCTTAGCTTCACTCGGCTTCCCTTACAACTGCCAAACTGCTCTTGCAACATGCATGGCGACACTGCTGGCAGCTTGTGGAAACGGGTGGAACAGTGTTGGAGAATGGATGCATAATAATGTATGGAAGGGATGGAACTGGTGGAAAATGGATGGATGATTGATGGCAACTAAAAAAACAAAGTACACTAAAGGAGAAAGCAGATGGGATGGCTCGGACATGGATGGGAACCTGGACGGGGCTCAAGTAACAGGAAAGGCAAGGACGTGCAGGGACTGGAAGTGCAGGAGCGGGCCTGACGGGCTGGCCCCCGCCCTCCTTCCACTTCTTTTTCGACTTGGAAGCACCCTGCGGGCAACTTTCCGGTAGATGACGAGTAGCGACTGAAGGGCAGTGAAACAGATGACACTTCAAATGCAGGAAAATGAAGTGACAGGGCGGGAAACATCCAACGGAAGCAACTGCGGCCTTTTCGGCTCTCACACCATGCGCATTCCCTGGCTGGCGCGACCATCGCCTTTTCTCCATGGCTGAAGCGGTCTATGACTGAGAAGCGCCCTGTGGGCAACTTGCCGCCTCCTCCCTTTCGAGCGCGTTTGCAATCGCGACTGCTGCTTCTTCTCCATGTCTGCAGAGGCACATGACTGAGAAGCGCCCTGGGGGCAACTTCCGCCCTGTTTCCGTTCTAGCGCGTGCATGCTGCTTCAACCTGCGCATGTGGGTTTAGCGTGTTGGCGCGCTTCTGTGGTTTTAGCTGTCGAGCAGTTTGCACAAGGCTTCGCGCTGGGGTGCTTACAGGGGGGAGAAATGCGACTGACACGGCGCTCAAGGAAGTGCAGGGAGCTCAAACGCACAGGAAGCAAAGGGAAATGCCAGGAAACTCTCAAAGTTGCAGGAAAGACGCGCAAAGGAAGTGAGGTTCAAATCTCGGCATCTCATCCGAATTAAAGGACAGGGAAGTGACAGAACAGGCAGGGCAAGGTGCCCGGTGGCCGGCTGTGTCGCGTCAGCGTGTAAATCCGGCCACCGGGGGGCTTCAGACCCCGTGGTCCGTGATACGGCCGAAGGCCTAGGCCCGGAGGGCCTACCTTCAGGTATAGGGCCGGCCGCCCTGTGCCGCCGACCACCGCCGACCATGCGCCGACCATGCGCTATACTTTTGCGCTGGGCCCGCCCTTATAAGGGGCGAAGGATTTCCGGATTTGTTCAGGCGATTTTTGGCGGCTTTTTGAGCATCTCCCCGCGGAGTCAAAAAACGAGTGTTTTTTGGGGGGTGCCCATAGTGGACAACATCCCCGGCATCACCTGCATCATCCGCATCCTTGGCGGACATTGATGCGGATGATGCCGGTGATGCGGGGGATGCTGGGGATGTTGTCCCCGAAGTCGGGCCAACTTTGCCGAAAACGTGCAACCTGAAAATCTTAAAATCTTAAAGTGGATGGAAAATGGATGGAAAATGGCCTGGATTGAAATCTCAAAATCCTAAAGTCTTAGATTCTTAAAATCTTAAATTAAAATCTAACAATCAATCTTAGAATCTCGAGATCTTAAAATCTTCGAACTTAGAATCTTAAAATCTGAAAATATAAAAACATCCTAAAGTCTCGGGGGATGCTGGGGATGTTGTCCCCTAAGTCGGGCCAACTTTGCCGAAAACGTGCAACCTGAAAATCTTAAAATCTTAAAGTGGATGGAAAATGGATGGAAAATGGCCTGGATTGAAATCTCAAAATCCTAAAGTCTTAGATTCTTAAAATCTTACATTAAAATCTAACAATCAATCTTAGAATCTCGAGATCTTAAAATCTTCGAACTTAGAATCTTAAAATCTGAAAATATAAAAACATCCTAAAGTCTCGGGGGATGCTGGGGATGTTGTCCCCTAAGTCGGGCCAACTTTGCCGAAAACGTGCAACCTGAAAATCTTAAAATCTTAAAGTGGATGGAAAATGGATGGAAAATGGCCTGGATTGAAATCTCAAGATCCTAAAGCTTAAAATCTGAAAATTTTAAAACATCCTAAAGTCTCGGGGGATGCTGGGGATGTTGTCCCCTAAGTCGGGCCAACTTTGCCGAAAACGTGCAACCTGAAAATCTTAACATCTTAAAGTGGATGAAAAATGGATGGAAAATGGCCTGGATTGAAATCTCAAAATCCTAAAGTCTTAGATTCTTAAAATCTTAAATTAAAATCTAACAATCAATCTTAGAATCTCGAGATCTTAAAATCTTCGAACTTAGAATCTTAAAATCTGAAAATATAAAAACATCCTAAAGTCTTCGAATCTTGAAATCTTAAAATCCTTATGTCTTAGAATCTTGAGATCTTAAACTCTTAAAACACATTCCTTCAATCCGGGCTATATATTGTAACTTCCTAAACTCTTAATCTTGAATTTTTGAAATCTTGAAACCTTAAGATCTTAAAATTACAACCTTAGAAGATAGAATCTTGCAACCTGAAAATATAAACATCCTCAAGTCTTCGAATCTTGACTTCTTAAAACCCTCATGTCGTTGAATCTTCAGATGTTAAAATCTTAAAATATGAAATTTCTAAATTCTCAAAATCTTAAAATCTCAGAATCTTAAAAGCTTCAAAAACTTAAATTCTTTAAATCTCGAACTATTGCAATCTGAAAATCTTAAATTCATAAACAAGTAAAATATAATAAAATTCCTTCAATCCGGGCTATATTCTAAATTCCTTAAACTCTTAATCTTGAAATTTTGAAGTCTTGACATCTTAAGATCTTAAAATCTTAAATTCCGAAAGTCGCCAAATCTGAAAATGTCACAAAACATAAAATCTTGAAGCCTTCGAAATCTGATAATGGATGGAAAATGGCTGGGCAATGGCCTGGCTGCTATAACCTTCAAAAACCGTAAATCTTTGAATCTTAAAACCTTAATTCTTAAACCATTGAAACCTTAAATTCCGAAAGTCTTCAAATCTGAGACCCTTAGAATCTCAAAGTGTTTAGAATTTTAGAAATCTTAACATCTACTCATCGGACTTACAGGAAAGGGAAGTGACAGAAACCCTCATGTCTTTGAATCTTCAGATGTTAAAATCTGAAAATATGAAATTCCGAAATTCTCAACATCTTAAAATCTCAGAACCTTAAAAGCTGCAAAAACTTAAATTCTTTAAATCTCGAACTATTGCAATCTGAAAATATTGAATTCATAAACAAGTAAAATATAATAAAATTCCTTCAATCCGGGCTATATTCCAAATTCCTTAAACTCTTAATCTTGAAATTTTGAAGTCTTGACATCTTAAGATCTTAAAATCTTAAATTCCGAAAGTCGCCAAATCTGAAAATCTCACAAAAAATAAAATCTTAAAGCCTTCGAAATCTGATAATGGATGGAAAATGGCTGGGCAATGGCCTGGCTGTTATAACCTTCAAAAACCTTAAATCTTTGAATCTTAAAACCTTAATTCTTAAACCATTGAAACCTTAAATTCCAAAAGTCTTCAAATCTGAGACCCTTAGAATCTCAAGGTTTTTAGACTTTTTAAATCTTAACATCTACTCATCGGACTTACCGGAAAGGGAAGTGACAGAACGGGCAGGGCAAGGTGCCCGGTGGCCGGCTGTGTCGCGTCAGCGTGTAAATCCGGCCACCGGACGTGATCGGGCCGCAGGCCAAAGCCCGTTAGGGCTTACCTTCAGGTATAAGGCCGCGCGCCCCATGCCGCCGACCATGAGCAGAACATGTGCATACGTTTTGTGCTGGGCCCGCCCTTATAAGGGGCGAAGGATTCGCGGATTGGTTTAGGCGATTTTTATAGCATCTCCCCGCAGCGCCCAAAAACGAGTATTTTTAGGGGGCGCCTAATACTGGACAACACCCCCAGCATTGCCAGCATCATCCCGGATGATGCAGATGATGTTATGCATGCTGGCGATGCGGGTGATGCTGGGGAAGTTGTCCCCTAAGTCGGGCCAATTTTGCCGAAACCGTGCAACCTGAAAATCTTAAAATCTTAAAGTGGATGGAAAATGGCCTGGATTGAAATCTCAAAATCCTAAAGTCTTAGATTCTTAAAATCTTAAATTAAAATCTAACAATCAATCTTAGAATCTCAAGATCTTAAAATGATAGAACTTAGAATCTTAAAATCTGAAAATATAAAAACATCCTAAAGTCTTCGAATCTTGAAATCTTAAAAACCTTATGTCTTAGAATCTTGAGATCTTAAACTCTTAAAATATGAAATTCCTAAAGTCTTACACTCTTAAAATCTCGGAATCTGAAAAAGCTTTAAAACTTAAATTATTTAAACCTCGAACAATTGAAATCTGAAAATCTTAAATTATCAAAATATTACCTTCCTTCAATCCGGGCTATATTTTAAATTCCTTAAACTCTTAATCTTGAATTTTTGAAATCTTGAAACCTTAAGATCTTAAGATTACAACCTTAGAAGTTAGAATCTTACAACCTGAAAATATAAACATCCTAAAGTCGTCGAATCTTGACTTCTTAAAACCCTCATGTCTTTGAATCTTCAGATGTTCAAAACTTAAAATATGAAATTCCTAAATTCTCAAAATCTTAAAATCTCAGAATCTTAAAAGTTTCAAAAACTTAAATTCTTTCAATATCGAACTATTGCAATCTGAAAATCTTAAATTCATAAACAAGTAAAATATAATAAAATTCCTTCAATCCGGGCTATATTTTAAATTCATTAAACTCTTAATCTTGAAATTTTGAAGTCTTGACATCTTAAGATCTTAAAATCTTAAATTCCGAAAGTCGCCAAATCTGAAAATCTCACAAAAATGAAATCTTAAAGCCTTCGAAATCTGATACTGGATGGAAAATGGCTGGGCAATGGCCTGGCTGTTATAACCTTCAAAAACCTTAAATCTTTGAATCTTAAAACCTTAATTCTTAAACCATTGAAACCTTAAATTCCGAAAGTCTTCAAATCTGAGACCCTTAGAATGTCAAAGTTTTTAGAATTTTAAAATCTTAACATCTACTAATCGGACTTACAGGAAAGGGAAGTGACAGAACGGGCAGGGCAAGGTGCCCGGTGGCCGGCTGTGTCGCGTCAGCGTGTAAATCCGGCCACCGGGGGGCTTCAGACCCCGTGGTCCGTGATACGGCCGAAGGCCTAGGCCCGCAGGGCCTACCTTCAGGTATAAGGCCGTCCGCCCCATGCCGCCGACCCACCGCCGAACTTTTGCGCTGCGCCAAGCTGGGCCCACCCTTATAAGGGGCGAAGGATTTGCGGATTTGTTCAGGCGATTTTTGGCGGCTTTTTGAGCATCTCCCCGCGGAGTCAAAAAACGAGTGTTTTTTGGGGGGTGCCCATAGTGGACAACATCCCCGGCATCACCTGCATCATCCGCATCCTTGGCGGACATTGATGCGGATGATGCCGGTGATGCGGGGGATGCTGGGGTGTTGTTCCCTAAGTGCCGAAAACGTGCAACCTGAAAATCTTAAAATCTTAAAGTGGATGGAAAATGGATGGAAAATGGCCTGGATTGAAATCTCAAAATCCTAAAGTCTTAGATTCTTAAAATCTTACATTAAAATCTAACAATCAATCTTAGAATCTCGAGATCTTAAAATCTTCGAACTTAGAATCTTAAAATCTGAAAATATAAAAACATCCTAAAGTCTCGGGGGATGCTGGGGATGTTGTCCCCTAAGTCGGGCCAACTTTGCCGAAAACGTGCAACCTGAAAATCTTAAAATCTTAAAGTGGATGGAAAATGGATGGAAAATGGCCTGGATTGAAATCTCAAAATCCTAAAGCTTAAAATCTGAAAATATAAAAACCTCCTAAAGTCTTCGAATCTTGAAATCTTAAAACCCTTATGTCTTAGAATCTTGCGATCTTAAATTCTTAAAATATGAAATTCCTACAGTCTTAAACTCTTACTCTTGAAATTTGGAATTCTTGAAACCTCAAGACCTTAAACTTACAACCTTAGAAGATCGAATCTTACAATCTGAAAATATAAACATCCTAAAGTCTTCGAATCTTGACTTCTTAAAACCCGACTATCTTTGAATCTTCAGATGTTAAAATCTAAAAATATGAACTTCCTAAATTCTCAAAGTCAGAATCTGAAAAGCTTTCAAAACTCAAATTCTTTAAATCTCGAACTATTGCAATCTGAAAATCTTAACTTCATAAACAAGTAAAATATAATAAAATTCCTTCAATCCGGGCTATATTTTAAATTCCTTAAACTCTTAATCTTGAAACTTTGAAGCCTTGAAATCTTGAGATCTTAAAATCTTGAATTCCGAAAGTCGCCAAATCTGAAAATCTCCGAAAAATAAAATCTTAAAGCCTTCGAAATCTGATAATAGATGGAAAATGGCTGGGCAATGGCCTGGCTGTTATAACCTTCAAAAACTTTAAATCTTTGACTCTTAAAACCTTAATTCTTAAACCATTGAAACCTTAAATTCCGACAGTCTTCAAATCTGATACCCTTAGAATCTCAAAGTTTTTAGAATCTGAAAATCTTAACATCTACTAATCGGACTTACAGGAAAGGGAAGTGACAGAACGAGCAGGGCAAGGTGCCCGGTGGCCGGCTGTGTCGCGTCAGCGTGTAAATATGAAAACGGGCGAAGTCCAGTTGCAAGTTGTAGCAGATGGCCTGAAAGAGTTGGGATTGGGGCATTGGCATCGTAAATGATGAAGAACACATACCTCAGGGAAAGCGGCATTCAAGCGACATCTTACGAATAACAACAAGCTAGGCATAGCGGCAACACCATGTCAACGTTGTCATAAAACCAGTCCCTGGTTAGTTGGGAATAGGCCCAGTTGACTTTCACAAGCGATTTTCCACTGTCAATGTGATGAGCCCAGTACAATCGAACGGCTTGCAACTCAACAGGCGAGCAACACCCCCTCACCCTCCCGACAAAAAAACACACACACAAACGGGGCTGGCTCTGCCGAAATGGTGATAAGGGCTTTGTGCAGGCCAATGCAATCAACGGGATCAAATTACAGGAACGCAACGCATTCACCCATCCTGTTGGTTTCCTATTGAGAGAAGAGGCCAAGGCCAGGGCGAAGAACGGAAAATCCTGCAAGCCCCTGTAATGATTGAAAAGCGACCTTGCGAATTCCCTATGACCAATTTATCGCTTGCAGGGAGGTGAGGAATCAGAAGCGGGGGGCAAAACCTTGTGCCCACTGCATCTTTTCTCAGACGAGTTACATTGCTTTCCAAGAGATGTCTGGTCTGTAACAACCTGGTGCTGAGTGGTCCCGCACTGATTCAAATTTTTCCGGGTGGCTCCCTCTTCCTCTTTGTATATCAAAAGGAAACTCATTTTCAATTGGCAACCACAAATTGACGTCCAAAAACCACAAAGGACATAGATGGAGCCCCTTGTTGCTTTCTCAAATCGGCCTTTTTGACACCAACAATTGTCAAAAGCAAGGCTCAGCGGCTTCATGATTGTTAATTTTTTCCCGGGAGTGGTAGGGCAGTGTTTCTAAGTGGAGGATTCCCTCTAGCAGGACCCCCGTGGTCACTGGATTTAATCGAATAATGTCTTTATTTTTCCAGGATTCTGGAAATTTCACAATAATTCCAATAGCTGAATTAAGACTTGGATCCCCAAGTAAAGGACCTTTGTCATGGTGAGCTCGTTATACCCCCGAACCGGTGAGCTCGCCATAAAGTAGGCAGAAGGATTGTCAAGGATCTCAAGACAAACTAGCCAAAACAGCAGACTTCATACACCTTGTTTAACAAATCCTGGGACCGCATTTGACAAGCTCGAGCTGAGGGCAGCTGCCACGCTAACCTGCGCCTCGCTGAACCCAAGGCTCGGACCCAGACATCACAGGTTAACACTTTGGGGCCATGAGTAAGCATGGACGAAACAGGAGATTCGCTTTGGGCTGCGCATTTTCGTCTGGCCCTCAACAACAACTTTTTGGACCGGCCGATTCGAATATTTCTGAGCTCCCGGCCGCGGCGGGGAGCGATCGGTGAGGGCAGGTGAGGGAAATCGGCCAAGTGAGCAGCTTTATGGGCGAGTCAGCTGAGTCAGAACCAAATGGTACTAAAGGAGTCTAGCCAACACCATGTAGACAGTCAAAAGGGCGGAAAACCGCACCGAGCTCTGATTTGGAGTTTTCCTAACCTTCCCTTACCTTGATTTCATTGTGGCACCATGTGATGTCAAAATTGATGTATATTTTGGACCTGGACCGGACATCGTCCAAAAAACGGGGCCCGACTTTTGGCATCAAGGAAACTCAAAAGGTTAAAAGACGTTGGACACTTGATCTAAGCAACAGAGACCCAATTTGTACTTCCGGGTTCCAGGTACCTTCTGCTAACCTGGGTGAGGACAAGTGAGGTTGCTCAACTGGGCTTGTCTCTGGCGACATCCGCCTCACCTCCCGTGATGGGCAAAGGCTCCCTGAGCCCAGTGCAGGAGGGCGCTTTGCCCCTTAGCTAAACTACTCAATTCGAATTCGGTGGCGGTTTCTGCAGGCATAGACAGTTGAACTCACATGCGACACATGCACCAAGTGCGGTTGGTTCAAGTTGGCTTGTTGGTGTGATGGTTTGCTTGTTGCTTCGTTCGTTGGTTGGTTGCTGGGTCTGTGGGTTGGTTTGCTGGATGGTTAGTCTGTCTGTCTGGCTGGCTGACTGTCCGTCTGTCTGTCCGCCTGTCCCAATCCTCCCAGCAAACAAGGGGCGCCAGGAAAAACGTAGGAAAACAGTATCCCAACTCTACCCCAAGTAGAACTCATTGTTGCACCTTGCATTCCTAATCCAACGACTCGACCAAAAGGAGATCCCCCTGAAAGCGATGAATTTTGGGTTGCAGGTTGGTTTGCAGTGGGGTATGTTGGGGTCCTCCTGCTACGAGGGGGAATCCGCAACGCCTTTCAAGATTCTTTGCCAAACCTGGGAAAGTGCTGATCACCACAAGGGCGACCATATATTTCCCTTTAGACATCACCAAAGGGAAACTCAAGCTTGGTCCAAAGGCGATGCTTGACAAAAGAGGATCAAAGTGTTGAACACATAGCACTCTTCCACCAACCACAGTCCAATTGCCCAGAAGGGGTTTGAATTTGAAGCCTACAGGAGAAGATACGTGCCAACCTACTTTAGTGGGAACTGGAAGTACTGCGCAACATGAACACCATGCCTGTTTTCAAGAAGCCTTCCACAAAAAGGTTGGAGATCTCTGCCCACGGCAAGACCAAACAGCCGCCGCCTTGCCGCGCCGAGAAGCCATCCACTGTCTCAGCCCGCGGCAAGATCCGATGTGCCGAAAGAACCGTCCAAAGGCCAAGGGCCAAAAGGCCACCTCTCTAGCTTGATGATGTGGCTATGAGTCAGAATCGCGGTGGTTTCGGTGAACCCCCAGAAAGCCTTCTAAAAAGACAAGGGTGGAGTCGTAACCATCCCCAAAAAGGCACCTTAGGTTTTGACCCACAACCATGCTACCATTGTGACTTTGAGAACCCCCAGAAACTGTCAAAATGATGACCCCAGAGACTCACTTGGGCTTACAGAAATCCCCAATGGTATAGAGTATAAAGTCCAGCCAAGAAGGGGGGCAGCTTGGTGACTTGTTGCCGACCAAACTTTCGGCGCTTTTTCCAAATGCACTACAGTGGATAGACCAAATCCTGAAACCATGACAAAACCATTGTTTGTTGGTATTTACAGGGAAATCATCATAGGGTTTCTTAGGTGGTGCGAAATGGATTTCGTCCATCCACAGGTCTCCAGGTTTGGGCGGGGTGATTTTCACTTGCGTTCGCTTGACATTGGAAGGTGCCCCAGGCATCTTCACCCGCGTGCGACAGTGCGACCACGGGCGTCGGGTCTTCCACGGGGCGATGGCCCAGCTTTTGGAGCCGAAGCTCGGTAAGGGCATGGCCACTGCAACCTGTCTCTGCCTAAGCCTTTTGTTGTTTCGCGGTGACTCACAATCAAAACCCGGTATTAAAATGGTTGACCCAGAGCCAAGTAAGGAAAAACCAAGGCGGATTCCCGCAACTACTTATGGCTGGGATTGTCCCTTACTAACCTTCATCTACCCAGGTTTTGATTGTGGCTAGCGAGAGCGAGATGCCAAGTCTCAAGAATCACGCTCCTCGGTGCTACTATTCATGCTCCAACTACAGAGACCGCGATTAGGGGCAGAGATAGGTAGCTGTACCACATCCTCCTGGTCATACACAATAATACCGGTCTGAAATCCATCAACTGCCAACAAAATAGAAGAAAAGAGTCGAATGAGCACGAAAATGATCACGAAGATCCAACCACATGAAAAGAAACTCCGAAACGCCACGTGATGTCCCACATCACTCAAATCGTAGCCCCCTTTTTGTTCAGTTTCTCCAGAACAAGGACCCATGGCCTCCCTAGGGTCATAAAGAACTGAAACAGCCACTACCGCACGAAGGCAAGGAGCCGAAATAGCTGTTTTGATTGTGGCTCAGGTGGTAAAAGGGTCTGGCAAAAGATCGCGCACGCAAATCAACCAGTTACGAACTAGGTTGTTGCACCGAGTTTTGTACATCAACCACGCCGACCGTCTGCAGAGGCTCGCGCACGCAGCTCACAACATTGACCACCCCGATTCCCGCAGAGGGTGACGCGGGAAGTTTACATATACCACTTCTGCGCAAGTTTCTGTAACATGTCGAAATGACAAAGTAAGATCTCAGCATCTCTTTGCCGCAACCTCTGGCAAACAAGCTCAGAATACCTTCTCTGCTCACTTTCCTTGCGATCGTTTTGCGCACTTCTCTGTGTCTCTCTGCGCAACGCCACCATATCCATTCTTCTGCGCTATCTACGTTTCTCAGTGGGCTGCCTCTTTGTGCACTGAGCAGATTGAGTCTTCGGTCCAATCTGCGTCTCACTCTCTGAAGCAGGCGATCTTTTCGCATGGAGTCTTCACTCGGCACAAAGCGTCCCCTTTCAAGGGCGCTGATCTTGAGGGTCTAAAGCATATCCCAACAATATTGCCACAGGACAGCGATACCCGAGTGACATTGTAGGTTGCTCACATGGTAGTGTTGTTTTGGAGGGTACCTTTTTCGGGCGTTGTTTGAATGCTAAACCATTCGCACCCATCTTGGTGCGCTCATTTTGAGACAAACCGACATCAGTTTCGGTCAACATATCTGTAGTCTATAGTCTATGGCCCGTTCGGGAGGGGGCACGGGGCGGCAATAGCAAAGGGGACTCACTCCTGAATTTCCCATGTCCTTTCACGGGAACCAAAGGCATACTCTGACCGTGGCGAGCAGCGAGAGATAGGTTGCAGCAGCCAGGAAGATTGGCTGGCACGTGCATGGGCACCCCCGAGTGTTGACTCAACGGGTTCTCCCGAAGAGGGAGTGCTTTCGAACGCTTTTGGGCTTGCCTGTTTTGAACCCCTTGGACCTCTTTGAAAGCCAACGTAGAAACCATTCTTTGGACCCTCCTGCATGGGACAAAGACATCCCAAGGGATGGTTACCTGTACATGAATCGCTTCGAACCCTCATCCGCTTGGAGTCCGACTTTTTGAGGTAGCAAGTTGATTCAGCTGCAAAACTCTTGTCAGCCAGACGCAGAAGTTCCCCTAGCAGTACGCCATTGGGATTTTTGACTCCCTGGTTTCTGAAGCTGTCCCAACACCGCCAAACCAAAACACCCACTGGGGCAAAGCTGCTCAAAGGAGACCACATTCTAAACAACAGCTTTGGACCTTCAGAACTCACCAAATGCATCTTGGAACCCGGGGTCTTCATAACGGAGGTTAGTGTTTGCTTTCTTTTGGCCATTGCTTTGCACTCTTCTCTCGGCAGGGCGCATGTGCTGTAGTTGAGAGTGGGAAGTCAAACGCGAGCAATCAGATGGCAAGAAGGTCGCATTCACGTACTCTGAAATTTGCGTCCCCCAAACATTTTGCCGGGTCACCGATTGGATCCACCCCAAGGAACCTGAACCTGGAAAAAAGGCGGCTAGAGGCAGCTTCTACGAGGATCCAACATCCGACCTGGAGGGGGATCCAAATATCCAGCTGCTTCATCCACCTCAACGGCAAGTGAACCATTCCTGAGATTCACACAGAAAGACATGGACATTTTAGCTTGCCAAATGGGCCTTAAAAGACTTAAGTTCCGGAACTAGGCCGGGGAGTGAACGTTTCATAAAGGGCCTGCATCAAAGAGAGCTGCCAAACTGTGAGATCAGTGCCTTCTGCCTTCCAAATGGGTTTAAGCTAAGGGAACTTTTCAGTGGCGTGGCCTGTTGCCGCCTGCTTCAGCTTGTTGGGTGGGAATCGACTACTTTTTCAACAAGTAAAGGGTCAAAGTGCAGGAAGACAGAGTCTCAACCACTTTCCAAACCAGTTTTGGGCGATGCCCATATGCCAGCGCCAGCAGAAACCGCACTCCACTGACAGGAAAGGCCACAGGCGGCATAAATCACAAACCACACATCGCTATGTTGAACACGGGCCCTTTAAAGACTAACCCCAGACGCTGTTAAGTTGTCACACAACAAAAGACCAAGCAAAATCTGCTTTGTTGCCAATCGTCTGAACAAACACTTAGCAAGGGTTCTGAGAAAGGACCTGAGAACCGTTCGGCTCTTCGAAAAGGATGAAGGGTTGTTTGAGCAACCCCAGAAAACAACCTCTAGGCTGGTATACTCAAACCGGAGAGGTACCTGATCTGCAATCTGCAGTGGGACACAACAACAAACACTACCGCCTGGCATAAGGATTAGAGATTGATCTTGAACATCCCAGCCAACCACTCAGTGCCCAACATGTGTAAACTCGTCGAACGCTCTGTCTGGTGGTATTCTGACCTGCTGCGTTGCCGTTTAAGGCGTCTGGACCTTGACTAAAATGAGGACACCTGACACAAACCAACCAAAAGCTACAGGCTCCTGCCAACTCAACAGGTAGGTCAAAACAAGGAATCAACAGGACGCCGTGAAATGAGCGTAAACTCACCCACACATTCACGCAGCCACACAATGAGCTTGTAGAACAGCCGTCAGAACTCAATCTCTAGCTGCCCGAGTCAAGTGGACACCATTACGCAAGCTGCCTGTGACCCTTTTTGCCCTTCGGAGGATCGGACCGCCAGGATTCGCCCGCTCACTGATGGGAGCCCAGGATTAATCTAGCCCGTTGAGGGACAGGGTTGACGGTCCAATTCTAAGGGGTCCTTCGCTTTGGGGGGGAACATCCCCCATTGGTCTTGCCAGGTTTATGAACAGGGGCCTAACTGGGGTCAATATCTCACCAAAGGTCCCAATGCCATTGGGAGCAAAACCAAAAGGTTGAAGCTGGACATTGAGCTCAGCGAGGTGTAGGATTCACTTTGGGATTGCATGCTCTGCCCAGGCGATTTCATTGCGTTCCGAGCCTCACCGACCGAGGTGACTCCTTCCCGACGTCTGCATTCCGCCAAAGGTACCAGGGCATTCCGCGAGGCGGAGCAAATGGGTGTGTCTGGTTTTTAAGGTCCCTTGTTGGATTGTTTAAGGGGAAGCCAAACGGACACGTGACCATGTCTTTGACTTCTCCTTGGGCTGCGTTCGTCTTGGGGGAATTCAAGCATTCTTAGACAAGAAGACAACTGTTAGGCTGCCAGTGTTGACTGGTTTTACTCTAGAATTCGTAGTTAGATTCACTTTCCTGTTCAGCTTCAAACATCCTGCCGGGCGAATACCCAATCAGCTCTACACTGCCCACCATGACAAGGACACAGAAATGACATGTTAAGCTTTTAGGGCCATGACTAAAAACGGATCAAACAGGAAACCAAAAGGTTCAAAGGCCGGCGTTGGGCAACTGAGCAATACGGAAGCAATTCACAACTCACGCATGCGCGCAGACTAGTGCAAAACCGAATCTAGTGCATGCCAACATTTCGAGCAATATCTAACCAACGATGCGCCAACACGAAACCAGTACACAGGACCTCCAAGGCAATACGGACTCAACATCAAACACTACCCTTGCATTTCTTGCACCGAAACTCCTGGTCAACATTTTGCTCACCAAGCCACATCAAAACGACCAGAGTCCAGTTCGTGTCTTTCCTGCGAAAACAGTTTCATCGCCCTCCCAAAGGAAACAATGGCAAGCCCATATCCAACAGAGTGGGGCCAATGTCTAAACCACGCTTGAAACACCACTTCCTTGTGATTTCACTTTCAAGGGGACCATCCAGGTGCTGAAACACCAAATTTGCCACACACGAGCTTCCAACCGCCCACGCCCTGCATGTTTAAAACAATTCACTCTGCCAGGAAGTGCGCGCTGTTCTGCGCTTGGCGAGTCCAAGATGCACCCCTCTCAGGTCGGCAAAGGTCAAATTGGGCGGGGCCGACCTCTTCAAACATGCGGTTTTCGAGTCCCCGAAAAATGCAGCACGGAAAGAACATGATCCTAACTTATATACCATGGTTTTGGGTTGCTCTTCCCCTCTGAGCGAATGGTCTAACCTTTTGAACACCTGTCTTTTCCAAAGGGTCTAAGGGGCCAAGGAGCCATGGTTTGCGGTTGGTTGACTTGCACTATGGGGATGCCTCGGTGCTCCCAAAGACCCGCCGCCAACACATTTTCTTGTTGGCAGGAAGATCCTGGAAACAATATAGCTTGGGTGCAAAGCAAGCTTCAACACTTGAAGCACGTTCTCCGCCCACTTGGAAAACCTGAAACTCTTGGAACCCTAAGCCCACCTTGGTCTTCCACACCCTGCAAAAGTTGATGCTTCCTTTTGGTCAGCGGGGAAAAGTCTGTCCAAAAGAGAAAGGCTTGCAGGTCGATGGTAGATCAGAATTTCACTTGCCTCAAGTAAAACGCCTTTACGGCACACACACACACACACGCTGACGCACATGTTGTTCCCTTCTGTTACCGAGTCCCCCTTTAGTGGTCTCACAAAAATTCTAAAGGGAAAGGATTGGCCAACCATCCATGTTGTACAATGCAGCTTATCTTTCCCATCTTAGCAGGATCAAGCATAGTACAAAACTTCTTGTTGTGGGGGCTCTTCAACTTTAACAAGTGTTTCTTTGGGCAGACATATCTATTGGACTTTTCAGCTCGTGTTGTGCGCGCGCGCGGGTGTGTGTGTGTGTGTGTGGGTGAGTGTGTATATATATATATATATATCAGTGTGTGTCTGCGTGTGCGTGTGTGTGTGTGTGGGTGTGTATATATATATATATATGTATATCTGTGTGTGTCTGTGTGTGCGTGTGTGTCTGTGTGTGTGGGTGCAAATATATACATATATATATATATGTCTGTGTGTGTGTGTGTGTGTGCGTGTGTGATTTGATTGCCTTTGAACACCGATACCGTTCGACAGCGCCCCTGCGCCTAGCATGTAACAACACAATCCGATAAAAAAGACTTGCTACGGATTGCCTGTGCTACGGACCCGATGCGACTGCCCTCATTGACTTTTGCGAGGCTCGCGCACGGCCCTGGCCGGCTTGGAGATTTCGATTGGGCCGCGATGCCGCGATCGGGCGGGCGCCAATGGGAGGAACCTGTGGCTGTGTTGGGAACCATTCTTAAACTGTTTGCGAGCAAGACTATGATTCACAAGCTGGAAAGAAGGCAAGCCCCTAAAAAGGGACCTCCATCATAGGTGAGCTCGGTTGACTGTCAGGCGAGCTCGTCTTCATTTGCGCACAACCATTCTTTTGTACCTGAACAATCAGCAAACCTATCCATCCCCTGTGGCCCTCTTTTGGGAAATTAAACATTACGTGCTTATATCCTGGGTTGACTACGCAACAAAATATCAAGTACAAACTCTAAACTTTTCTTTTGCCACTAGAACGGTCCCGAAAAGATAAAAGTGCAAAGTCCAGGAGCTCAGGGAATGTACTATTCAGCGCCCCAAAATCTTCAAAACCAGCTCGTTCTTCAAACCGACGAGATCTCCGGGCCATCGGTGCCCGCCGCGCAAAGCGCGCCACGCAAAGCGCGCTGCGTGCGGCGCGCCCGTCGCTCTCGATTTTATGTACACGCTCTTGGGTGACACCTCAGCTTGGTTGACGTTGGAAGGGGAGCATCATTGTTTTTAGCAGTTAAGTTGGGATTTCCCACTAAACCGCAATAAGCAGAAATGTAAAATGTTTCCCAACAACAACCATGTCAGGTCGTCCCGAACAGGGGACCACTGGGGGCCCTAGGCAAGTACGGAAACGAAATACGGCACTGCCTTAACTGACCGGACTCCGAAAACCCCCCGAAACAAAACGTGTGTACACATGATGTTGGCTTCCAGGTTGTGCCGAGAAATTTGCTGGTAGCGGCATGACATGCTTCATTTAGGAACCCACCGTTGCCTTCAGTCGCTATAGTTTGGGTCAAAAGCCATGAGGGCGGTTTGAACACACACGTGGGAAACCACGTGTTTGCGGTTGGTTGTTCCCTATTTGACACATACTCACTTGATACTTGGGGTTGCACATCGGCCATTTGGCTAGGGCCTGGCTTGAGGGTACTGAAAGTTCTCTTGGAGAGGTGAAGCCACATCCGCCTTGCGCCACCATACCCATGGACCATACCCCAACGACAAATCCCAACTGCCTTCCAGCCTTGACTGCTCACATTGCAAGTTATATATATATATATACTCTGTATGCACGTGCCATCACACATATATATATATATATAGACATCTACTCATTGGTTTCGTGTGACTTCAAATTCCCTTTGACGCAACCCAACCAGGATGCCCTCAAAGCTTCCCCCTTGGAAAACACAATGGGCAGCTGGGCTGCCCTCAGATTTCCTGCTAAAAGATTAACCTTTAGAGTTAAATGGACACCCGCACAAAACCCTATCTAAACACCCAGCAGGACAGGGAACCGTCAAGGCAGGAATTTCAAGTGGAAGCCCTTTGATCGATCGACATTTGGAGGCTATATTCACGAGCCATCTCCGAGAAGGTTCCCTCTGAGCAAATAGAGACATGTGCATTTTGGAATACTGGAAGCTGCTTCAGATATGACTTTGGGTTGGGTGCTCGAAAGCAACACCTAACACAAGCCATTCGCGAGATTGTCGCGAGGCGGTGTTTGACTGTGGTAGCAGTAACTTACTTGAATGCACGAAAACATCACCGTCAGAAACCGATGCCTATCAACCTGCAAAACCGATTGCTGCCCACTCAAAACCGATACCCTGATATTGCCCATTTGCTAATGTGCAAAGCTGAAGAATCTTGCCCTCAACTTTCGCACCGGAGTGTCGTACTTGCGCTGATTGACTCCATTGGAAAAAGGATGCAGGGAATAGCCTCGCAAAAAAGAAAACATCAACGACGGATACTGGGCTGGAGAAGCCAAAGCGCAGCCCATTCGATTCCGCTTCAACTGTGCACTGAGCCGCAGAAAACTCAAACCTCAAAGCTCAGTTTGTTTTTCCAGTCCTCGAACTTGGTCGGGTGGCTTTTCCTGAAAACATCTGTTGCAAGGCCAGTCGGAGCCCACGAGCCCCGGTCAGGGCCCCCGGGCTGAACACGATTAAAAGTTTCGGAGCGCCTCGAGTCACGGGCGTGGCTCAAAAAATGATTCTCCGAACTTTGTGAGAGAACAAAGATTCTCAAAAACGATTCTCTCCCAAAGTGAACTTATTTAGAACCCAAAAAATGATTCCCCAAAAAATGGTTCTAAATCAAAGTTCACTTTGGGAGAGGCGAGTCACAAATTCGATGTGAAGCCTCTGACTTCACGGGCTTGAGGAATGCGAAGACTCCCGAGTCCCAAGCAAGAAAAAGATTTGGGGCCGTGGCATGGTTCTAAGGTTTTGAACCGCTTGCATCCAAACTGCAACAAGCCATCCGCCAACCAGTCTAAGAACTTACATGCCCAACTTAGCACATGGGTGTGTCTGAAAAGAGGGGACTCTGCACAATGGGTGGCGTTCCTCCGATCTTCTTTGAAACCATCTCAAAAAGAGTACTTACTTCAGAACAAAGACAAACTCAGATCTCAAAACGAGTTGCTGTAAGAAGGGGTTGTACAGGGGGCCATCCAGCATCGTCCTCAATGGCTCACACACGGGGAATCCGGGAATGCCTTAGAAGCAGGGACAAAGAAGAGAGGATGGCAACGTGACCTTCGCAACTCTGAACAGAAGGCCTGAATTCAATGGCTTACCAAAACATTCCCCAAATGGGCACTCACTCACACACACACACACAAACTAGTCTGTCAAAACAAACAAAAACACTTCTGCACAAGCTGTGCTGCCCTTGTTGAAATCCGCTAAAGTGATACAGAAAGACCATTCTTGTCCCGAACCAAACTCAGAATGTGCGGGTTGTGCTAAAGAGACAGGCATGTAATCTGGGAATCCGGTGCCCTTTGCATTCCCTTCCGAAGGGTGTCGAAGTGCTTCTCAAAATGAGGGTCCGGGTTCGGGTATCTTTTTTGTGAATGCAACGCAGACAGTGCAACATGTTCATCTTCCAGTAATATCGACCAAGTCTGAGTTTGTAGGTGGCAAACATTCAGAGCAACGCTGTGAGATGGGTCGCCGCAACAAACTTCGAGCTATCTCTAAGAGACCAGCTACAGGAACATTCACTGGAATTTAGCCAAATAACCTTCAAATACATTTTGTTGCTTCTTTTAAAGAGCATCTTCCTGCAGCTGGGTCCTGAGACTTCAAGCCCGTCTGACACAAGGATATAACATGGCCTCCATTGCATCTCACCCAAATATGAATCGGACACTCCCACAGTATGTTTTCCCCGCTGCCTTTTTGGAAAAGCAAAGTGGCACTGCTAGTCGATCACAATCACGCTGATGCCATTGCCAGCTACACTGAACCAAACTGAAACACTTATGTACAATTTGCATACGGGTGTAGTCCTAGTTACCACACAATGCACTCATGTGGGTTCTGGCTGCTGGCTGATCTCTCTTTCTGACCCCTATGCTCAACAGAAGGGCCCACCATGGGGCCAGCGTTTTGAAACGCCGTAAAGAGACATATATGTTGCATGCTGCAATGCTACTTTTTGCGGTCTTGCCTCAACCGCACTCCCTTGAAAGCCTGTATACTTGTGTAAGGATACCGTTAAAAGAAACAAGCAAAACAACAAAAAACAATATGCAAGAAACAAGTATTGACCATGCCCAAAACATTTCCCTCAGCACCTTTTGTTTTAGTTGTTTTGGTTTTCCTCTCAAGACTCTTTGGGTTTCTTCAGATTTGGTCATTGTTTGGTAGATCTCTCCCATGCAAAACTCTCCCATGGCATCAAATGCTGCTAAGAAATTGCCGCTACGTTCCTTATGTCCGCATTTGCGATTTACACCAATTGAGACCGAGTCTCCCAAAGGGTTCCTCCAGCGACATTGATACGGTGAGCAACAACATTCTCCAGGATGGCATTTGCGGCCTCCTGCTGCGCTGACCGAGCACGATCACGCAGGTCATTCCAGCGCTCAGACACATTTGATGTCTCAACATTGGCTCAGCTTGGCAGCAAATCAGCAAAGTGCTGTGACAGGACACTTCATTATCATTCTTTGGCCAGACCTTCATCTCTAATGAGCTCAATGAGCACTGCTGAAGTCCACCCATATGGACCTCTATGCTGGCGATCCCTGCACATGTCAAGGGCGAAGACTTTACCCAGGAGTGGCTCAATGTCGTGGACAAAGATAAGCTAAAGGACGTCACCTGTCGCCACACCAAGTTCAAACTCCTATTTGACCAATGTCTAAGCAGGGGGAACACCCCCTCCCCCTGCTAGGACGAAATTCTAGCGGACAATGTCCCCTTGTCCCATGTTGAGTTGAGTTTACACTGTTGTGCATAAATCATCAATCGAAGCTTGCCAGAAGCAAGATGGACATCTATAACCCAAGAGCATCTGTCCTTCCACTAGCTTCAGCCCCCTTCAAAAAACAAAACATATTTCCAGCAGTGAAATCGATTCCCCGTTTAAAACAAATTAAAACAAATAATAATAATAATAATAATAATAAAAGCGAGGGAAAATCAGATGCAAATGGATCTAAGTCCTTTATTTCCTTTAACACCCAGCTGGAAACTTTAAGCCTTTATTTTCAAGCAAACGCATCCAGCCCTTGGGCATCTGCTCGGGGCTGTGGCCAGGCATCCGCGCCGGTCATCGCCGGGGGCTTCGGCGTTTCCGGCCGGCCTCGGTGGCTTGTCGCTCTCAGTTGGCGAAAAACAAAAAAACACCACAGCTTTTGTGACGTCCGACACCGCCATGTCGTAAGAACACCAACCCAGCTAAAGTCAAAACCCACTTGAACAAGCTATAACCCATAGTTCGTAAGGCTGCGCAACTGGTTCCCCCGTGAATGAACCTCATGTCGACCTGGTTGGCGCATCATAGGCGGACTCGAAAGGCCACATGTCAAGGTGTGCAAAATGTGGGTTGAATCACCGAGTCTCCAGCAAGCCATTCGGCATTGCAAGGAAACCTCTGCCTTCCTTCAACAGTAACACCAGCATCAGCGGGTCCCCGCATGAGTGAGATCTGGCCAGAGAGTTACAGCAGAATGACTTCTTTTTTCCCACCACATAGGGCGCTGGAACAGTTCGGAGACCTGAATAGTCTGCTTGTGCCTCACCTTTTTAACACTTAGAGTCAAATCAGCCCTATACACTCTTGGGACATTGCTGCCAAGGGCACCATTGTTTCTTTCTTCTGGAACCCTCAAAGAAAGCCTCATTCAGCAAGACAGCTGCATGGGGCTTGCACATCGAGGTTGCCATCATGTGCCCGTTGCTCAACCTGGCTTCACATCCATTGCAACTTGCAAGTGTAAAGAAGGGGAGGTACACCTTGCCCCATTGAAAAGGCCTGATCCTTCCAAGAGACATTTCTTCCTACGTAATGTTCCAAGCTTGCAGAGGGCATCTACTTGGATGTTCAATCTACTCTCAAGCGATTCCATGCAAACTCCCCGAAGGCAGCTGGAAACGCATGTCTTCCAATGGGGTGGGAGCTTCCATGAATCCTCCAGAAAGAACTAAAACAGTGAGCGATGGTCTTAAGGAACCCACCCCCAATCTGATCCGACTTACAACCCTACCCTACTTGGTCCTCCAGTAGAGAGGTTAGAACAAGGGTAACCTTTTTCTGTAGTCTATTTTAGTAGGGGAACCCTCCCGCAAGAAAGGGTTAAAGGGCACTACTGGGGACCTAGCCTACCAAGGAGGTTGAACATCCAGGCACTCAGGAACTTGCGTTCTATGATCGGATCTGATGCCCCGGGGAGCGGGCGGGAAGATCCTGCTCAGGCGTGACCTCACTTCCCAGAATCCGACCGCTCTGCTGAAAGCGGCTTTGGCTGGTTGAAGGGCACATGAAGGAAACCCCCCAAAAGGGCAAGAAGTGTCACCAAAAGGTATATCTTTTTGAGGTGTGTCTTTTTCAGGTGTACCCGTTTTGGGTTGGTTTCAAGGAAAGCCAAAAGGACACTCTCCTGTTCGGCGGGTTCCGATTCCTTGGAGAACCCAAGACTCAGCCTGGTAATGACTTGTGGACATTCGACTAAGACATGAGGTCTGTTAGAAGCCCTAACCCCACTTGCCCAAAGGACCTGGAAATAAAAGGTTAACCTTTGGGACCTCTACTAACAGTAGACCAAGAAGGGAACACAAAAGGTCCAAAGGTCGGTTTTGAACAACTGAGTAACCCAATAGAGATGCGTTTTGGATGGTCCAAACCCCAGCCACAGGGCGGGGACAGAAGTGAACAACCCGTTGGGTTTTCCGGGAAATGTACCCGATGCTTGCAACTAGAACTCACCTAGCACGATTCCACAGGGCGGCTTCTAACATTCCCTTCAGCTGTGGCATCTTCGAGAAATCACACTGGACCAAGGGGACCTCTGGTTTTGAAGGAAAAACTCGGGGCGGCACATGTCCTCCCCAAACTAGGAATGGGCCAGCCTGAACCCGCCAAGAGTTGCTTCCACTTACAACCAGCAAACTCCAACCTTTCTTTGTGGACTTTGTTCTGCTATGGATATAGGCTTTAAGCTTTATCAAAGGAAGGTTCGTTGCTCAACACAAACAGCAAGCAACGGCTACAGTCGCGGGCGTGAAGGCGACCTCTCAAAAGCGGGCGGGTTCAGAAGGTTAGGATGGGAACCGCGTCGGAATGGCAAGATCAAGGGACACACCTATATGGCTGTGGGTCAAAACCAATGGGGTCCCATTTTGGGGTAGGTGCACTACCCATTTTAATCTATTTAGTGGGGATTGGGATGTTCACTGAAGGTACGGGACTTTGACCGGCGATCCCTCTCTCTGCGGACCTTTCTGTGGCCTCTTGCACGTGCTTCCAATTCTCCACATTGGAATGGCAAGATGGAAATTCCACATGGGGAAGCCTCTGCAGACTTTGCTGGCGGAATCGCACGTCGAACTTTCCCTATTGGCACAGCGCTATGTTGCAGTACTCGATTTGAGATAGTACACGTTCGCAGCTTCGGCTTCCAACTCGCAACTTCTAAATAAACAAGAAACACGTGAAGCGTACTTTTGCGGCTCCAGCTTGAACATTACAGCGGGAAATACACAAGTGGTTCGTGATGTGCACTTTCGCGGCTTCGGCTTGAAGTACACTGTAAGGGCTGTAGACATGCGCACCGCGTAGCACCAAACATTCGATACGACCGGCATTCTACACGCGCACACGCAAACCGCAGGCATATTTACGCACAGAAAACCACACATCCACTAAGGCTTGAAACATTGCACATGGCATTTGCGGGAATCATCCATTAGGGACAAACTCCGGATTCCTGGATTGTCGGCCAGGCGTTTGCTTTGCCTTTGGGGTCCGGCAGTTTGGCTTTTGCGCCGGTCAGGATCCAACCTCCGAGCTTTCTCGAAGCTTTCTCGAAGCGCGCCGGTTCAAGCTCGCGGAAGCGAGTGAGCCATAGGGATGCCACACACGGGGAAGGCACTACGAGCGCGGGTGGGGTGGTTGCAGCATGGGCGGGGTTGCTTGGAAGACCCAACAACTAGGGCGTGTGGCGAACTTTCATAGCTGGTCTTCGTACGTGTGAAACCACAAGGGGACGCCCGTTCTGAGCTGGCGCCAACTTGGTTCCGGGCGGACTGCTCCTCATCACTTGTGTCGCACCTTAGCTTGGCAAGGGCCTGGAATCAAACACTAGCAACCGGGTTCCGAAACGTTGGAATCCAATTGGCAGATTTGCGGTTGCTCAGTTCCCAATTCTGCACCCAATTCTTTGGAGGGCATAGTGGATTCTCACAGGGCTTCGACCCGCTTTCAACTTCGACTTTTGTCTTTGCAATTGTCGCTCCCCCCCCCCCCGCGCGAAAAGTGGACCCCCAGCCGTGTCACTGCCTTTTGGTTGATTTTCCAGGGGCCTACTGTGGAATTTGCACCCATTGGGTTCAGGAACCCTCCCAGCCCAAGGTAGGCCGCCGGCCGTTTTGAATTTCTCCTCCGGCGATTGGCGCGCGCCTGAGCGCGCTCTCGCATGCGGGTTCTTCGCGTCCACCAAACATGAACACAAAAACAAAACACGGTTTTGGTAGTCCATGCATGAGCAGAATCAAAAACCGCCAAGGATGGCTATGGGATGTCTAGTGCACATCTTCGGTTTACCATATGTACATGCATAAGCACTAATAAGTTGATTTTTCAGAGGGGGCCAATCCCAACCATTTTGCCAGTGGAATGTGACAAATGATGCGCTTCCCAAGTTGATTTCCTCAACTTGACTCTTCTTGCTTGTGTTTTGTTTTGGCTGCTCGTGTGATGGCTCACCAGCCTCCATGAACCCGCGCTCCAGCCAACAATGATTGAAATTACGTTGCTTTTCAGGGTTTGCCCCTTCATGTTTGCTCCTTCGGAAAAGGGGTTAAGCTGGGCACTTCCCCAATTGAACAAGTCGCCGCAATATTCAAGAACACACTTTATCTTTGCTCTCTTTTTGTTGTGTTGGGTGGGAGATCCACCCAAACAACTTAATCCGTAAAGTGGCCTGCTCAAAACCATGTAAATAATCAAGATTGCGGAGATCCACACCAATTTCTGGCAGGGATTATCCTTACCCTTCGCTCACAAACCCATGGTTCCCGCCTCTCGACTGGAGGCGGATGATGCCTCCTTCTCGGGTTTATCTTCCTGCCAGTCGGTTGAGATGGATTCGGATTCGCGATCGGTTTCGGGAGGTGCAAAGCAACAGTGTACCCTCAAAACAAAGACAACATGTATGGATCTGCGCCCTACAAGAATTCCCAACTGAAATTATGGGATCCTTAAGAAAAGGACCTTTCATGAGTGAGCCGAGGTAAGCTCGTTGTACTTGGCCAAGATATAGTTCCCTTGGCTCCAGGCCCCCCCAAAACAACCCAAACAAAGGGCACCCTCAACAAGACAAACCAATTGGACATCCAACACACATGACCCAAACATGGGAAGGCCTCTTTTGGCGAGTCAACCGGTCAACATCTGAGCACATGGAAGCGTGGACACTGTTTTAGTTGGACACAATATGAACTAGTGGTCGATTTCTGCTCGTAATCCCGGAACTCGTTTTTGCTTTCAGGCTGGGCTCTCAAAAAGCTTAGCCCACATATTCTGCCAACCAACCGAGTTGCTCGAAGAACCTGGCACGACATAGAAACTTAGTCCATACAGAAAGGACACACAGGAAGCTAGACATACCAGTTTCCCATCCTGTGGTTATCCTTTAGACGGTTCAGAGCAATTCTCAAGAAGGGGCGAACCGATCCAAGCAATCAAGCAAGCACGCGCGCGAGCAAGTAAGAGCAAAGCAAGAAGGAACCTCACTTCTTGAGAGGATTGGTCACAACAAATCCAAGCAGTTTGTTTGCGACTCAAATGGTCCCAAAAGTCACAATGTCGAGCTGGAACTCAGGGAGGAAGGAACCTCTCCCTCTCTCTCTCTCTCTCTCTTTGCGCTAGAGTGCTGAAAGAACCATAGCGAGTCTCAATTTTCTCCGACAGGTTCTCATTTTAGAGGAAATAAACGGGTCAGTTTAGCCGGGATCCTTTGGGTCATTTCCTTTTGGTGCTTCAGGGCTTCACTTCGGGACTCAGTCCGTGGATGGGCCCAAACAAAGTCTGAACTTTTGGGTTGCCACTATCTCCAAAAGTCCAACTCCGAGACTGAGACTCACAATCGCCAGACCCTCTCCCGAGCTCTCATCCAACGGCTTCATACTATAAATAAACGAACTCCACTTCGCACCACTTTGAAACCATGGTTGAAACCATTGTTTGTTGGTATTTACGCTGAAACATCGAATCATTCCGTTGGGTTTCTGAACGGTGGTGCGATTTCGGGACTTCGCAACGCCGCCCGCAGGCCTTGGCGCGGGCGGCCTTCTTGGCTGCACGCTTGGCCTTCTTCGCCTCATCCACCTGGGCGACGAGAAAGCGCGCGCGGGGGCCACGGGGCCCCCGCTTTCAATGGGCCCCCAGCGAAACCCAACACCGTGTTTTGCCTGAAGGCGCCAGAAGTTGGGAATCGGCTTATTGGAAGGGTGTTGAGTCCCCGCTTTTTTTGGAGACAAGTCATTGGGGTTGTGTGGGTGCATCCCTGAGTGTCCCTGAAGCCAGTGATGGCCCCTCATGTCGCTTTGCTTTCTTTCTGCAGAATCATGCCGACTTCCGGCCACGGCAAACAGGGGCACCCCTTTTGGAAAGTTGATTCTCTGGGGAAACCGCCATCTAAAAAAAACACGGCGTGGACGGCCAATATCCCAAACTCGAGTGGCATCACCAGCATGGAAAAACAGAAAATCACAGCTGCACCAAAGTGGTTGATTCCCATGATGACAGGTTTCACTTTGAAAGGGATTCCCTTGGCACAGAGCACGGACCGATTCCCCAGACTGGAAGCCACTGGCCTGTGGGAATATGGAACCCTCTGGTCATTGAAAGCACACCGCTAGCCATGTAGAATTCAATGTGATGCAGCCATCTGCTCACTCTTGACGACAAGTGGGTGGCAGCAACTTGCTGTAGGGGCGAATCAGCAATGACAATAGAAGACAAAACACTTTGTCAGCATAGAATGCAACGACTTTACGCGGCAGCTTCACCAATCTATGTTCCGGGACGGGTTGTCCTTCGGACTCTTTTGGAGAGGCAACCAGCGAGCATTCGGCTTACCCTCTTGTCAACAATCATGAAAGCGGGGGATCAGAGGAGAGAGAGAGAGAGAGAGAGAGAGAGAGAGAGAGAGCGCGCCACACTGGTCTAAGCAGGCTGGAGGCTGGCCCCAAGAATCGCTAACATCTGCGTCTCAGGGCTCTATTCTCCATCCCAACACTGTGCAATTCAAGGAAACACAGTTTCAATGACCACGAAAGTTGAATCCTGACAAGAAGTGAAACATGTGGACACTTGTTGAGTCACCCCATGGGGGCTGATCACCTGTCCCCTGCCCCAAATAACCAAACAACAAAGTGCAAAGCACGCGACTGCCCTCCTACTGGTTCAAACCCCTGGGTGTCGAATGATCAAGCTTGCATGTTGGTTCCAGCCACCGCCAAACGAAGACAATGCTGACAAGCCCAAAGGACAAGCCAGCCCTCCTGCAGTAGCGACATGTTGGGCTGGCCAAGGAAGCCATGTCCGGGCTTGATTTTTTTAAAGTTAGGATGTACAATAAAACATCTCTCCAGCCCTGGGGGTTACCGAGATTTGATCAATTTTGCAAGCCCCAGGTCTAGTATGCTACGTCAGCATGTTGTGCAGGAAGCACAATGATTTTCTCCGAATGCGTAGCAATGGGTTCCCGTTTATTGTGTGGGGGTCTGGGGGTTGGACCCTTGTTCGCGTCGTGTTGGTCGTGTTGTCGCGGTGTCGTCGTGGTGTCGTCGCGGTGTTGTCGTCGCAGTCCAAAATTCAACTACAGTGTGGAAGCGCAGAACATGTGTGCTTGATGGCTTGCCATGCGCTGTTTTCGTTGGCCCTGTGCGCGAATCGTAGCTTCTCAAGCTCGACGTGTTAGGAATAGCCGAAGATGTGTGTGTGTGTGTGTGTGTGTGTGTGTATGCCAACACCCTTCGCTATTATTTGTTCTTTAGCTATGAAGCCACGCAATCCAAATTCAGGGCACCAAACAACCAAAGATTCGCCTTACCCTCCCTCCAACAATGGAAACTGGCAGAAGGCCTTTGGAGAACCAATTTCGCTTTGGGGAAGCTCCATGTCCGCACAGTCGGTTTCCCCGGCCGCCCGGCCATGGGAACCAAGGCACTTTTTGGGAAGTTCACCAAAGCTTTTTCGTCAAAGGGAACCCCTCCAAAAAACGGGGGGGAGGGGGAAACGCGGATTTGGCACCCGCAGGGTCTGGCCAAAACCTGCTCAGCCAAAGCAACTCGCATGCGTCCGATCCCCGGGGCCCCGAGCCGGGGGGATCTCGGGCGGGTCCTCACTGTACCTGGCGCGCGAATCGGGAGTCGTTTTCGAGCTGGGTTGACCATGTTATTTTGGGAGGGGGCGCCAACCAAACAATAGACTTGTCTACTCCCCGGCAAATTGACATGGAACTCCTGAAACTCCGAAACCATTGCTTTGGACGAATCTCCTTTGGGGACATGGACCCCGCCTTTTTGAGTTCTATGTTAATTTGCAGGGAGAAACCCACAACACCCAAGACTAACTAGATCATCGCCATGCAATGGTCGGAATTATTTCGGAGGTGAGCGCGCTGAACATCAATTCTGCAGGACCAATCGACGCAAATGGTGAGTTCATCACGGGATCAGGCAAACAACATATTGTTGCAATGCTAGAATGATATGACATGCACCAAATGCAATGATGAAAGGCCTAGCACAACATCATGAGTCTTCGCAACACCCTATGACACTGCATAACATAGAGCACACATAATCCATACGGTACTTCATGTGACATTCTTTCCCACGCGGGAAATAAGCAACCATTCATATTGGACAAAGAAAAGATATCGCAAGGTGCGAGTGACAAAAGGCCGAACCGTCCAGTCCTCAATATGTTCCTCTCTGAATCCAATGGATAAACTGCACCGACCTGTTGGAATTGTTGACGCCCGCAATACATTGCCGGGTTGCTTGGCCGTCCAAGCGATCCTTTTTAACTTGAGCAAGAGCAAACTTGCATGACAAGAAAGTCGAATGATAGAACACGGGCGCATGCAAAGGCGGCGCGCCTCCTCCGACCCTTCTTCCCCCTGCGACGCCGCAGAAGGTCATCGTCCAGGTCCTGAGGGAACCGCTGAGGCCTTCCGCTTGACATGAGCGACTTAAATGGATCCGCTCGGATCGCCATGCGACTTGGGCAAGGTGAAAAGACAGCAACTTGGATAGGCCCTTCAAAATTACAGGCTCCCGAGTTCTGACACATACCCAATACTGCAACCAACCTGTGATGGTTCCAGACACCTCTGCAACCAGGGGCTCGCTTCGCTTGTTGCCAAAGAAACTGCCCGCAGCGGTATTGGCTAGGTCCTCCGGTAGAGAGGTTAGAATAAGGGTACCATTTTTTTTTCTGTAGTCTATTTTAGTAGGGGAACCCTCCCCCCAAAAAGGGTAAAAGGGCACTACTGGGGGACCTAGTTGGTGTAAATGATACCATGAGAAGGTGAGGTTCAGCCACCCACCTCCATGGATTCAGGAACGGCACTGACCCCTACACTAAAGGGGATAGGCATGGGCTGCCTCCGACTAACGGGGGTTGGGCTTTTGGATGCACCACGAAAATGATCTTCCAAACAACCCAGATATCCGGACTCTCAAATTGGCCAAACACCCACCAAAAGCAAGGATTTCCACTGGAATGTTGATGGCTGCGTGCCCCCTACCCAAAAACTTGCTTTTGTTTGCAGGTTCATGGGAACACATTTCAGCACTTTTCCTCAACAGTTACCCTCCTTCCAACAATCATGGAAGCTGACAGGAGGGTTTTGGAAGACAATTTTCCATTTGGGGAACCCTCTGTCCACTTCCATGATTGGAGGGAGGGTAAAGAGCAGAAGCTTACAAACTGTTGCAGGTTCATGGGAGCAAGTTTCAACAATTGTCCTCAACAGTTCCTGGTTGACGTTGGAAGTGGAGCAAACAAAACAAAAACAACAAAAACAGCAGTTAGGTGGATTTGGGATTTCAACCACTAAATCCCTCAATAAGCAAAATGTCAAACAGCTTCCCAACAACAACCATGTGTTCAGTGCTCAATTCCCTTCGAAACTGAACAGGGGCACATGAACAACAGCCACCCAGCCACACCCAATGTTTCCCAACAACAGCCATCACATCTCTACTCTTGGTATGGTAGCAAAAAACTTTGCTTTTTGCAGACCCCCAGTAAAACTGAACAGAACCAAAAAACTAAAAAAACAAAAAACATGCCAAGAACAGTGAAGATGAGTCAAAGGTGAAAGATCCAACTTGAAAGCTGCCGCAGCCCGCCTTGTAGAGCTCGGGTGCCGCCGCCTCTGCGCGACGCTCCTGTCCGATGCAAATGGACGAGCCTGGCGACTTTGTTTCCGGTCACAAAAAACTCAGGGCTTTCAGGAAGGCCACAAGAGGCAAGGTCATTCTACCTCCAGGTTGATGATGGATTCTTGTTGGTTGCTAGAACTGCACTGGAAGCACTGGGAAATGCAAAAAAGAAGCCTGGGCCGATTTCAAATGCGTAAGTGCAACGCCCAGACCGCGAACGCTTGGTGATTTCTGCCCCTAAGGCAATCGACCGTGTTGGCAAAACGGACGGGTCCGAAAAATCGGGCCATTTTGAAACCAGCGTCCATGTTTCCACTAAGCCGACATGCGGGGTGAAAGTAGATGGCACGATTCTCTCGTCAAGCAAAGGCTGAATCGATTCAGCCAAAATGGCTTGGACTTGCGCGATCTACTTCTCAACTGTAAGGAAAGGCCGCCGCCAGCCGATGGTTTCGACATGCAAACCGAGGTCAGGCGGCTTGAACTCTAGAATTCCCCCAACATTGAACCTTCCGCTCGCAACCATTTTGAACAGCGTGGATCCCGTCAACCTTTTGGTTTCCCCGGGAACGGCCAAAAGGGGTTTCCCTCTAAAAAGACACACCCACGTAAACATACCTGCTGATTTGGATGCCCTTGTAAACAAACGTTGGATGTATCTTTTGGGGAACCATGCATGAGGCCTCGATAAGCAAAGGCTATTTGTTCACAACCACCCCCCCCGCCCCCCTGCGAACAATGCCCATCCGACAAGCAAAACAAAAGGTGATTGTCCACCACCAACCCCTCCGCGAACAATACCCATCCTTCTCATTAAAGGGGCTACAAGATCTGGCATCCCTTGTGTTTTTCTCTCGCTCCGGCTCCTTTCCAATGACGTATGGACCTTTGGAACCCGGCAACAAAGGCTTAAACTGTTGATCCGTAACCCAGCAGGCAGAGCTTGCTGCGCTAAACGCTCTTGGTTCACCGTAGGTGTCAGAACAACACACGGCTCTCCGGGAGACGCATCCGACCAGGATGCGACTGTTTACATAAAATCTGAACGTTGGGCAGCCGCGTGGGCTTCAATGCTTGTATTATTTAACCGGCTAAGCCCAAGCAGATTGGCCGCTTTCAGGTGAATATGCATGTGCTTGTGTGTGTGTGTGTGTGTGCGCGTGTGTGTGTGTTCCAATTTCACTTTCTTTACAACATGCGGCTCGCGCTCCATGAAACAGAACGACCGCATCTCAAAAAAATCAAGGGCTCGGAGAGCCACCTTCTTGTGGCTATTGCCCCCACCACTTTGTGCTGGTTGCTACGAACAAATGTTCTCCTGACGAGTTAAAGGTTCAGATAAAAGGCAGCCAGGATATGAGAACAAGACAGCGCATGATGCGTGTGAGCACGCGTCTCCCACCCCTTCCTCTCGTCGCTGTGCTTGCTTCTCTCGCCGAGTGGCATCCTGGTGTTTTCGGGCCAAAGACTGCTTTCATGTGGTGCGGCACCCGCAAATGAGCAACCGTCAAACGATGCGGCTCCAGTCAGGGACATGGGGAAATGAGTATGGCACCTGGTGTTTGCGGCAAGTTTAGTGATCCCCCCATGCCCCTCCCAAATTGATCACACACCACTGTAAGGGATTCAATAATGAGAATGGGGTTGTGAGGTTCTATAAAGCCCAGTCACCTAATGATCAAAAAGAGCATGTGTATATTTCGCTATTAGAAGTTTACTTTGACAATTGCCAGAAAACTCTCGCCGAGCCATCGGCCCCCTAATAATAAAACGGTCCCTCCCCCCCCTCGCCCCCCCTTATAATGCTCTGGTCCCCCGGGGGAAAAACGTTTGTATTATTAGGGGCCCCCTTGTTCGTTTTCGGAGAACCCTGCCCGCGTAGTAAAGGAAACAAGTTCCTTTGCAGGATTGAAGGCGCAAAAGGGTCGGGTCCCCTAATAGGGCTGGATTTGAGCACGGGTAGGAAAAAACTACTTTAGAATTGGTTTAGTATTGGCCTATTCTAAAAGTAATATTCCCGGATTTAGGATTCTCAACCTTTATCATTGGGAAGAGTGATAAGTTGGCAATGAATGGTTCAAATGTGGAGAACCATGTTCTTCTACCAGAATTCAGGCTCTTTTTGAGGAACCAAGGTGAGCGCCTGAACATCCTCCTTTTTGGGCTCCATGTGTTGTCTATCACACACGATAGAACCCCTTTTGTGCAAGCCCTTTTGCCGTTTAGGGCTTGAATAGTATGGGGTTCCTTACGCTTCCGTTCATTTTTCCAGGACTGGCCCAAAGGACTCGAAGTCTGGGCATGAGCTCACTTTTCCCGGCGAGCGAGACTCGAAGTGGGGTATGGAAGGAAGGAAGCCCGGATTTGGTTGCCTCTTGTGGGGAATCATGTCCACCAACAACCTTTCGAGTGTCTCAAAATAGGGGGCCTCAAACTCAAAATTGTGTTTTGTTTCTTGGTTTCCTTTAAAATGCACGGGCTCTCAACAACCAACTCGAAAATGGACAGACCCAAATACACATTGCAAGTTGGCATATTCCATCTGGGGAAATTATCACAACCTGCTATTTGACTTCTGCGCTACAGTGGATGGACTACCTCCTGCACCTAAGAAACTGATTCGATTCCCGCCTAAATACCAACAAATAATGGTTTCCCGTCGTTTCAAAGTGGGGCGATGTGGGTTTCGCCCATTTCAAACTCGACAACTCCTCCGGCTCCGGGGTGGAGCTCTCCTGGGCACGGTGATGTATCCCCGCCCCGCCCCCGCCCGCCCCGCACTTTTGGGGACCCCAAATGCTTGACAATCCAAATTGTTTCTCGGCCAGCCGGGAAGCTTCAGAACCTCTTCAACCTCCGACCCCATCGCGCAGCCAAAATCCCGGTTTGAGCTGCCTCCAGTCCGCCTGAAGCGAGCCTGGAGGCGGTCAGATCCAGAAAAGGATCTTGCTAAATCCGATCCGGCCAAATCGCTCTAAAACCCGGTCAAATCCCAAAACCGGTCATCTAGAAAGTGGTCAAATCCCCGGCAAAAAAATCCGCAGAAACCGGTCAAGAAACCGATAAAACCACCCCTAGAAACCAGTCAACTTCCCATCCCCAGCCCCCTAGAAACCGGTCAAATTCCCCCTCTCAAAGCCGGCCCAACCCGCTCAAATCCCCTAGAACCAGTTAAAATCCCTTTGAAGCCGGTCAATTTCCTCCCAGCAAACCGGTCAAACTCCGCTCTAGAAACCTGTCATATCCCCTCTAAAACAGGTCCAACTCTGGCCAAATCCTTCCATAAACCGGCAAAATCCCCCTCTTCCACCACAACCCAGTCAACCTTTCTCACTGCCATTCTGTAGCTCTCTGCGGCCCTTGAAGCTATGTGGAAACACGCAGACATGCACCCACCCTGTACCTTGGAAACCAGCTCACGCAAACACAAAACTGCAAGGCACACTAAAGCACGGTGTATATCTCAAGGCCAACAGCGGACTGGCCGAGGCGGGCAACGCGAAGCCTTTACACTTCGCTGGGAAAGGGGACCTAAGCCAACGAAAGAATTAAGAGGGCGGAGATCTGCACCTAGACAGGGACTGTCCCTTAAGCTCACCGGCCTGGGCTTTGTGGATCAAATGAATCTGCCGTTGCATACTACTTAGGACTCCCAGTGATTCCGTGAACCCAAAAGCCGGAGTCTTTCAGTACCCTGATTTACCCCTGATCGTTGAATTTGCCATGTAAACCAGGTCCTCCAGTAGAGAGGTTAGAATAAGGGTGTAGTCCATTTTAGTAAGGCAACCCTCCCAACCGAAAAAGGGGAGAGAAGGGCACTACTGGCAGACCTGGTAAACTGGTTCATAACTTAGAAAAAGCTTAAGTAATTCCAAAACAACAGAATGGGATCCTCAAGTTGAAGGACCCACGAGATCCAGCTCGTTTCATCGCTATTCCTTGACCTACCAGCCTTCCAAGGCTGCGATGCGGGATCGTTCGCGGGAACCCGCTTCCCTTCTCCTTTTCGGGGCTCTAAAGACCCGGGAAGGGGGAAACTTAGGAGTCTTGAAAGCTGGTGACTTGGGTGCGTGACTTTTTGGTGGACCTGGGGATTTATTGTCCACCAAACACTGAGGCGAACCCGCCTGTTAAAGTTCACAGCTACTTCAAAAGGTCAACTTGAATTAGGTTTTATTTTGCTTTTTAATGGTACCCGGCTTGGGCTGGCTTTCAAGGGAACAACAGGGACACCACCAATTTTGAGGGTCCTCTATTCTGGGCTGCCCTCAGTTTCCCCGCTAAAAGCTTAACTTTTAGTGGGTTCAACGGAAATTACCACTACTAAAAAGCTAAAAGGCTAAGGAACCGGATGGCTGGGAGCCACCAAGTCTTCGAGACGAACCCACCTGAACCGCCAGTTGGTGCAAAACTCCCCGCTGGGCGCCCCTGGCAGACGCCTCTGGCCTGGGCGAACGGAGTCCAACAAGTTTTGAACCTGCCGAAAGCCAACGCGAAACACGGTTCTGAGTTAAGGTTGGCTTCTATCTAAGTCCTCCAGGAGAGGTTAGAATAAGGGTACCCGATGTTTTTTTCTGTAGTCTATTTTGAGTAGGGGAACCCTCCCCCCCAAAAAATGGCAAAAGGGCACTACTGGGGGACCTAGTTTTTAGTGAACCGTAAATTGTACATGTCAAGAGAGGTCCCAGTACTTGGTCTACTTGGGTGCGTCTTCATTTCACGGTACCTTGCCACCAACAAACATGGCGTGGTGCACAGGCCCTGCTTTCCAAGAAGGAACACAGTCTTCCAAAACGGGCCTGTCCATTATTGGTGGGTACCCTGTTGGGATTGCGTTTGAAAGAAGGAAGCAAATAATTTGCCCTTGGGGCTGCCGCTATATCAAGACAATTCCAACTGCGCGAGTATCGGTTGTGTCCCATGGGAGAAGCGCACAACATGTTCTGATTTCCTGGTTGATTCTACACTTCCATTGTTTTCAAGCACCTGCACACATATGACAAATAACATACATACCAGGTAGTGGCAAACCATTCCCGTTGTAATCAACGGACAACAACAACAACAACAACTCACCTCGATCAAACGTGGTAGAGGGACACCCTCTAGGAGAAGAACGAAGATGCCATTATGCAACTGAATTAGTTGCACCCCCCTCCCCCTCCCCAACAACAAACAACTCAAACACTGAGCAAACTTGACATAGACGCTTGCGGACCCTCAATCCGGACGTTTGAGTTCACGTCCCTTAGCTGGCCCATTCGGGGGCATTGCAGTTCTCGGGACACTTGAGGTTGACAGCTCCCCCCCAATCTGTTGCTTCGCCATCTTTCGTGCTCGCCTCCCGCAACGTCTCCGTGCTCGTGGCGACTACTTACCCTCGCCTCGCTCGAGGACACACACCTCACACCTTGGCACACCTTGCTGGTGCAAGGGGGCACACATGACTTTGCCATGGAGCTCCGTGAAACTGACTACCTGCTGCTCCACCTGCCACTGCAGCAGTGCAGGGAGCTTTCTCGACTTCGGAGAGCTGCTTTTTCAGGGAGGTGCACATCCCTACTTGAACAAATTCAGCAATGTTGAAGTCTGCTCCGGCACTGATCAGCATATTTCAGCTCAGGTCCTGAACATGACATGCTCAAAGGAACCTTGAAGCGACCAGGATGGGTGTCATGGCGACTCCGGCGTGCAAGAGCCCAAGTGTGAAACCTGCGCAACAACCGCTTGTTGTCACACACCCTGGGCCGCTACAGGTGCGACGGTAACATGTGGCACTGCTGTGACTTGATGATCTTTGAATTTCGCCAGTCCCCTCATTCGATGTTGGCGATCGAAAGGACACATACGTAAACTCTGTGGGGACAAAACCATTTTCCATGAGTACTTTGCAGCATGCAACCCCAAGCCCAGTCTCGTCGGCCGTAGAGTAATCAAAGCCTACAGCATGTGCATTCTTCGTAGCACGGCCCTTGCATGACAGCACAGTTCCATCGAAATCGGCAACCTCGTCCCCACAAGCTCCAAATGCATCGTAATACTTGCCCTGTGAATCCATACAAAAACCCGATCCGACAATCTCGAACGTCGTCGCAATCGCAGCAGATGCGGAAGTGGTAGTCGTAGCCCCGTCGCCCGCAACGTGCAGAGGGTACCACACCCAGGCAAGCAAAAGGCAAGGCTTCAGCATTGCTTATGCAAGCGCTAGGTCGGCTGCTAGGAGAGCGAGCAAGTGGCAAAGCTTGGAACTTGAGCCAGGGCTAATGCGATCAAGCTGAAGTTGCCCCACAAATTGTTGTAGGGAGGTTGCAAACACCCCCCAGGCAATTACAAAGGCTTAGGGTGAGGTTGGGTCGGGAGATCTGAAAAGGAAAGGGACAGGGAAAAGGACTTTGGCTCAGAGACGCAGCTTAGGCCCCCCAAAGAATCGGAGAATAGAAGGCACCTCAAACACTTGGGTCGTAGGACATCGCAGTGGACGTGCAATCTAGGGTCCGAAGTTGTTTGTTTACTACCAATCACCAAGCAGTTTGGGAGCCTTTCAACAAAAAGGGGCCTCAGATTCACCGGCGTTTTCCTTGCAAACAACAAAGACAGGGGCAACCAATGGTAATTCGGCCCTCTTTGTTTCCCACAGGCTGGTTGGCCAAGGCTTTTCTTGCACCTGGAGTTCACAAGGCCTGTCCTGCCAAGCTGCTCCGATTCATCCTCCTGAGCGCGTGTCAGCCGAACGGCCTAGACGTGGAAGCCACACATGTATTGCGTTGGCTCCAGGGGATTTCACAATGGCTCCCCTGCAATGGCTCTGAATCACATCATCTTGTGAGCGGTGACTCAGGTATCCGAAATGGACCCGGGTCCATTCGCGGGCCCCATTTTGAAAGCTTGTCGTTTGCCACTAAGCACAAAGTGGCCATTCAATTACCCAGCTCCGCTCCGTAAGAAATATGCACGTATCCACAATTCTAAGGGTTGCTTCCCCATTCTGACCAGGGATCCTTGTTTCTTGAATCAACCCCTAGAGAATTGGACCACCCAATCGCAGCAACTCTCAAAAACAGATCCCTCGGCTCTATGAGAATCGGAAAGACGGTGAACTTGGACCGCGGCAAGAATGAGCTTCCCCCTTTTCACTGGCTTGACCGATACACCCAACCCACAAAAGCCTCCAAATTAGGTGGGCACTAGCGAATTTTGGAGATCGATTCCGGAATCCCTGGGAAAGGAAAGCACTAAGGTGATGATTGGGATTGGGTCAGCTGGGCCAACTAGTGGATGTGTGTGTGTGTGTGTGTGTGTGTGTGTGTGTGTGTGTGTGTGTGTGTGTGTGTGTGTGTGTGTGTGTGTGTGTGTGTGTGTGTGTGTGTGTGTGTGTGTGTGTGTGTGTGTGTGTGTGTGTGTGTGTGTGTGTGTGTGTGTGTGTGTGTGTGTGTGTGTGTGTGTGTGTCTGTGTCTGTGTCTGTGTCTGTGTCTGTGTCTGTGTCTGTGTCTGTGTCTGTGCGCGCGACGAATTGTACCCCCACCCATGTGTCTCGTTGTTTGCCCCATGTGCAAGTGAGTATGCCCCAACCACAATGGTGGTGCGCGTGGGTTGTCCTGTTCCGACTAATGTCACCTCGGCCCTTTGGGCTTTGCATGCAGCAACAACCTCGACATTTGGCATTAGCGCGACGAGTCGCTCAACAAATGGGTTTATCGTAGTTGGTCAGGGGTCAACAAAGCGAGTTATTCTGAAACGTGACATAAAGTGACTTGGCAAACAACAAACAACAAATTAGCTCCTCGTCCCTTTTGAACGTCTCCCCAAAAAACAAAATCACGTTGCTTGGCTTAACAGGTGATGCTGAAACCAACGAACGGGAATCTACGGAGTTGGACTGGAGGTCTGCACAAGGCTGGGCCGGGTAAAAGAAACGAGCGACATCTCCAGTGGATCCACGGAACCGGGATGCCAAACTCATCCGCGACACCCCAGGCACTTGAAGTGAACCACAAGGCTCGGGGTAAGAACAGGGATGGCGCCTTCTTGTTGTGGCTGGCAAGTCACAAGTCTTCCTTGCTGCTCCCAAAACCTTTCCGCACTTCTTTGTTTCTGTGAAGCGGTTGGTATGACACTTGAAGGGACAGTGCAACAGTTACGAATAGCACTGGGCCGCTACCAATCAAGCGCTGTGTTCTCATCAAAGCTGACATGTGTGCCATGGTCGAAACTCATCTATTTTGTGGGCCATTGTCATGGTTAAAATCAATAAATAGCGGGCAACCAAGGAGATTGCCAGCTTGCAGACAACCCCGCCCGGAGGCCTCATCCTCGGCATCTTCTCTTCTGAACTCGCTGACACAGCTTTGCTCAGCGATATCCTTCTCATCATCCTCTCGTTCCTCATCTTTATCTGTTTCTTCCACTTCTTCCTCATCTTCCTCATCTTCCTCGACTTCCTGCTCCTCCTCTTCGTCTTCCTCCTCATCCTCTTCCTTCTCTTCCTTCTCTTCCTTCTCTTTCTTCTCTTCCTTCTCTTCCTTCTCTTCCTTCTCTTCTCTTTCCGCCTCTTCTCTTTCCGCCTCTTCTCTTTCCGCCTCCTCGGTCTGTTCTGCCTCTTCCAGCTGATTCTCCGGCCGCTCTGCCCTTTCCCCCGGCTCCTGCGGCCAAGCAAGCCGAAACCCTTGGATGCTCAAGCTACGTAGGCTACAACCATGGTACTAAGGCAACCAACCCCTTGTTCCCGAAGGGTTGTAACCTACGAAACTGGGCTGCCCTCAGATCCCCCGCTAAAAGTTCAACTTTTAGCGGACTAAATGGAAACTGCCACTAAACACTAAAAGCCTAAAAAGCTAAGGGAACGGCTGGGGGCCACCAAGTAAATTGAATATCCAAGAGCTCACGGTGATGTCTAAAGCCAACATGGTGCTGCCTCCGGAGCCTTGGCAGGTCCAAGCACTGTACAAGAAGCCCTCAAAAGCGCTGGAGCCTCTCTCCCCAGAGGCCCCCTTCGACTTTCCGAGGGCCAAACGGCTTTTGCAACCTGCCACTTAGTGGACGTTAGTCACTTTTCGGAACCATCGAGTGGCAAACAAGTAGCTTAGGCTTCTGACCAATACTCAGGAAATGAGCTTGAACGGGTGGATGGGGGGGGGGCAACTTGGGACGAATAACTGGGATTAGTGCAGGTGAATATCTGAATTGAATAGATGCGTTGATCTAGGACTTGTTGTCTTCTTCGTGGCTCTCCGGGCTGAGTTGCACCAGATCAATCAGAAGAACAACGAGTGGGGGGGGTGGGAATGTGCCATGGTCAAAGACCTCTGAAACCGCACAAACCTTTCAGCACGCCCGGTGAGGAGTTGAAGCGAATAGGAATCCTTCGAAGACAAAGCACTGTTGTAAACAAACCCGACCGAAGAAACCCCCGACAAAACCACGACACATGGTGCTCTGCTTGCATTTCCTTCTAAACAGACCTGCGGAGGGTACCCTCAAAAAGGGTTGCAGCGCTTCAAAGGGAACCACCGTGCACAAAGCCCAAAAAGCTGAGCGCCTTGGCCAGGTTTAGAAGTCTGTCAAACTCGCTTCTGGCCGCAACCGGGGGCTCAACCAAGAGCCTGGCTCGACTTGGGCCCCAGAAAGTCGACATCAGCCCATTGGCCGTCCTCTTGAGGCCGCTCCTTTCCTATATCCTCCTCTTTCTCCAGCGGCTCCTCAAGCGGAAATAGCACACAGAAAGGAGAGGGCCAAGCAGTTCACTTCGCCAAGCAGACATCTGGCAAGAGCAGACCTAGGTTTCCCGACCTCTACAGAGATGATAGGTTTCTCCCCCGGACTCACTACAAGTGGTCGGAGCGTCGTGTGCACGAAGAGTCAGCCGACTTTTTACGGCCCCAACATTTCCAAGGGCACTTTTAATCTTGGGCCTAAGTGCTCCTTGGCAGCCTAAGACCCAGTGTAAGACTTCAGGAAGTGGTAACTTGCTGGCCCCACTCTTCTACTATCAAAGTCACCCTGTATGTTGGACAACCGGAAACCCCAGTTTGTGACCCTCCAAAGTCACCTCGGACTTCAGGACACTTGGCCGGTCAAAGACCCGGTTACCCCCAGCGAACATCCCAACCACTAAAATAGGTTCTAAAATGGGTGGTGAATTCACCTCCCAACCAAAATGGGATCCCAAAACGGCTTTGACAACCACAGCCATTTGGCTGTCCGTTTGACAAAAAAAACAATTGAAACCAACTACTTAGCACCCTTCGAGCGAGTCTCGGACCTCAGGCCACTCCTCCCGAAGAAAACTCCCCGGACGCCCCCTCGCCCCATCGCTCGCTCCGACTTCTCGGAGGCGTTCTCGAAGTCGTCCTCGTAGGCCTCCGGCTCCGAAAGGTTCTTCTCCTTGCGAGCACCGAGCCGGCAAGATCGGAGCCGAAGAGAAGCCACGGGAGGGGCCGAGTTTGGTGTCATTTTTTTTCGTGTGTGCATGTGGGTGTGTTCTTTTTTCTTTTTCTTTGGGGGGGGGGGCGGTGCTCTTTTTATTTTTTGCGTGTTTTTGGGGAGGGGTTTGAAGGCGGCCAACCTCAAAGCCCACGAAAAGAAGGGCGGCAACCACACCTTTTTCCCAGTTGTGTGTGCGTGTGTGCGGTGTGTGGCTCCTCTATTTCTTTCTGCAAACCCAGTGTTGGTTCTTTGTTGGGGGAGTTACAGGCAAACTTCGCAGGACCCCGTTTCTGCTTGGGCGTTAATCCGCAAGCATCAAGGACAACACTGGTTTTTCGGCCACATGGGTGCGGATCCTCTCTCTTTAGAAACCCGTGTTGGTAGGATTCGATGGCAAGCCGAAGGACAACTCCTGCGTTTTGGGATCTTGGAGCTGCCCGAATTTTGTGCCAACCCCGCGCGCCAGGGGTGCCAAACGAAAGAAGAGGAATTCGCACCTAGGAAGCCCATGACGGTTAAAACGCTGATGGCGAGCACCGCCTACGAACGGGTCGCTTTGCTTGGGACCAGCCCGAAACACGATTCAGATGTTCGTCTCAGCGCTGCGTGCGCGCTTGCCAAAATATTACTTATACGGCTCAAGTGGGTCCGCGCAGCACGCGCGGCAATACAATGTGCCTGCCAAATGATATGCACACCCGCTCAAGTGAGTCTGTGCAGAACCGCACACATGCACACAACAGATTGCAAAGAACTGCGGGCCCTAGCCGACGCGTACTAAAAGGGATCATCAATTAGTAACTCTGAGGTACTTTGAAACCGAACTAACCCGTGGCCATTCGAGCATTCGGTGTGTGGGATTTTACATGGCGACCTTCGTTTACATGGGGATGTATGTCCACCAACCATTCTTGAGGGGTGCACAGCAAAAACTCGCATAACAAGCCACACATGAACCGGCTTCAAACATCTCGGCGTGGAAGCCCTTTCTCTGCCTCCAGCTCAGGCAAGCGCTCGTCGCCTGAGCGGAGACGTGGGTTTGCCTTCGACCTCCGGAAAATGCCCAGGGCTCGCTTCCAAACTCCAAACAGTCCAAACCGTTGGGCAAACGATGCGCAAACACGTCCGACTCGGCAAAACAGGTCCACGTGGGTGCGAGAAGGGACTGGCCCTTTGACTGGTGGATTCGTTTGCCGGTGCAGCTGCGAGCTTTTGAACTGGCAACTTTCCAAAAGGGTTCCGTCCCTCTGGTCTTCTGATTCTAAGCCGGGTAGCAATTTCAAGCAAGAACGCACCCCGATCAAATCCACCACCACAACATGGGTGCTCAAAGCCGGGGCTGCATTGTAGGGGGACAAATCGTCATGCCTTTTCCCTGAAACAATTGCCAAATTGATGTGGGTATGTGCCAAATAGGGGGACCGGGAGACCCACTAAACTGGGTATATTCCCTGTAGTTTTTCTCTTGAAACAAACCCTCTTCAAACAGACACACCCATGCTTACTTTGGGAGCCGACAAGTGATGTTCACAACTTATTCAAAACAGAGTCGCTCATTTCCAAAGAGGGCAGTCCTTTGGTTGCAAATGAGACTGCCGCCGACTACGACACACTCAATTGGAAATCAGGGCATCCACTAAGGACCCCTTCAACCGGGCCTGGGTTTCCCCCGGAATCGGTGAGCTCGTTGAGAACATTTGGCAAACACCCAAGGAGTCCCCCAAGGTTCTTGAAACCTTAGGATTCTTGGAAGGGTTCTGACCGTTCTTGTTTCTCCTTCAACTCCAGTGCCTCAAAATGCAGCCCAGCGGCCGGACACGGTCGCCTCTGAACTGGCATCCCCCTGCGAGGTGTTGGAGCGGATTTCAGGTGCTCAAGCGCCAACATGTTGAGTCCAGTGATCGACGGAGCAGCGTGTCCTTCAAGCCTCTCAGTACTTCAGATCACATAAATGATATTTTGGTGAGCGTGCCGAATACATGCCTAGCCTGAATGCTAAATACCCGGTTGCACTCGGGGAAATTGCTCCCCTAAAGCTCGTTTCTTTGGAAAATGCTCCTACGACTCAAGCCTCCTGGGTTTGTCCGCAAATCCCGCAGAAAACAGCCCTGGGAAGCAAAAACACTGAACAAACTCAAGTTTTACAGACCCCCCCCTTTCAAAGGTTGCTAATAGCGTACTAATAGCAGCGTATTAGTCAGCCATTGGGGCCCCAATAGACTTACAACCCCCCCCCCCCCCGGTTTCAAATAGCTTGCTAATAGCTTGCTAATAGGAGTGACTATAGTTACGTAGACCGACCCCGCGAGCAATGCAATTCAGCCAGACTCGGACGTTTTGATACTTTTCTCCCGCCTTCGACTCGGCATTTTTGCCGCTCAGTTTGAACAGCTGATTGAGCCACTCAGACTGTGCCCAGTGGACTTGTACATTGCTGAAATCTTCTGGGATGAATACTGTGATATGACCCAGAACTCGGCGGATATCCGACGATTCCAGTACCAGCCATCGGCCATTGGCAGCTATTAGTAAGCTCTTAGTAAGCTAGTAGTAAGCTATTAGTAAGCTAGTAGTAAGCTATTAGTAAGCTACTAGCACACAACCCTGCAGTCGTCATGTTTCCATGACCGGGGTTTCTGCGTTGTTTTCAGGCCTCGGATTCTGCAACTCGGCGTTTCTTCAGGCCCAGCCAAATAAAGCTTTTCATTGAATGTCCGTGTGCATAGTGACACTCGGCTTGAACATTGTGTTGTCGGGGCCCCTTGAACGTTCAGCTGCATCGTAGGTGTTCGTGCGCGCGCGGATCGTGCGTGCGTGTGCGCGTGCGTGCGTGTGTGCGTGCGTGCGCATTCCTGCAGGGTACAAAGGGATTGAAAGGGGATTGAAAGGGAACAACCGAAAGCAACACCGCCACCAGGAAGCGGCTGGGAGCCGTTGCCTCGGGCTGCGCTCCATCTCCTGAACCCGACCCGAAACTTGGGGGATGAAAAACAGGTGCCCACAATGGGGGGTAAGCAAAATCCGGTTGTTCAGCGAAATCCAGGCGTCTCATATTCTTGTTTGTTTGGAGTGGGTTGGTTTGAAGGGAAACCACACCTTTAGGAGGCCTGTGGACCTGAAATTTGACAAAGACTCTCATCAGGTCCGACTGGCATAAGATACCCGGCCGGCTTGGGCGAGGTTTGGGTTGCGACCCCCCCGCAAAAAGCCTGTAGTCACTTTGCAAAGGACCTGGAAATGACCAGAACAAGTGAGGTCTAGGGTTGCCCTCTTGACTCTTTCACTCCCTATGGCCTATCTTGACACGGGTTTGGCTCAATTCAGGGGACCCCTTCATTGGTTGGTTTCCTGTTGAAGCCCTTTAACCGTATCCTCAATCAGGGATCGGCTGCGTGAACATTTCTATAAACCAGCCATGACACCAGGTGGTAGACACCCCGCTTTTTTGTGGTCAATCGAGCTATCGCAGAAGTGGACGAGGGGATACAGAAGGATTCTCTTGGAATACTTTGCCTTCGAACTAAGCCTGGGCGCTCATTCTCATTCCTTCAGTGATTTCCCTGTTTGGCGATTCAATGAAATGGCCTTGTCTCAAAACTGAGGGGATCCCTCCCAAATTTGGTTGCTTTCCCTCCCAACACCAAGACGTTCCCCCGCGTTTCTCCTCAAGAGACACGCCCTAGGCAATATATGCCATTGCTTCAAGCTTGTCCAAGTCACAAGTCAAACATGAAACAGGTAGCCAGTCCGACAAACACGACAATCATCTTAGTTAGCGCGGATCTCGAAGCCCGCATGTGGGTTGATGAATCCATGAGTAGAAGCTGTGATTGAAATCAGGCTACTTTTTTGGGCCCAAACGACATTGGCGGCCATCAAGTGTAACCTATTGCAGGCTACCAGTAGTGGGAAAACTGTTGTTTTCCCCAAACATCAAAGTTAAAGATCCCTCCCACTAGCATTCAAGCTCATTTTCCCCAACACACTGTCCAGAAGGCAAACCATCACCAACAGACAGGCCAATTCATGATCTTGCTGGTTCGATAGGCAGGGAATGAGGGAATGACTCCTATGAACAATCCTGGTGAGTCTGCCAGATACGTGAGTCTGCCAAAAAAAACTAGTTGCCAACCACTTTGTATTTATGGCGAGACCGGCGCTTGTCTCAAAAATAGGGAAACGCTCAAAGTGGCTAGCTTCCATCTCGTTTCCTTTGCAACAGGGTGTGAATTTGTAACTTTGGTGTACATCAGTCTAGGTGGGGATTCATGTCCACTACCCACTTTTGCGGTTCATTGACATTCAAGCCGCGGTGTCCCACACTTTCGCAGCCTTTTTGGGTCCTGTATCATGGTCGCAGCCCGGAAGCTCCGCGTCACCGCCCGCTCGCTCGGCCTGGGCGGCTCGCTCGGTTTGAGCCCGCTCGCTCGGCCATGGAGAGCCCGGAGGGAAATTTGGATCGCCTGAGTCATCAAAACCCGGTGAAATGGTAATCCCAGAGCCATAGAAAAGGATTGCCTTCGGCGGATTCCCGCAGCTATCTCTGGTTGGGATTGGCCCTAACCTTCATCTACCCGAGTCTTGATTGTGGCTAACGTGCGCTTCCTCAATGCAGATGGTGAGCCTTTGCGTTTTGTTTTTGCTTTTTGCTAAACCAGTCACCAAGGGTTCCTGTGATTCCTGTATCCAAGGGTTCAACCCCCAGGTCAGAACCCTCGCTCAACCAATAGAGAACCAACTCATTGGCCAACTTGATGTGGCTGTGGGTCAAAACGTACCCCTGGTGAACATCAAAGGTGGCAAATGGCATGTTTCGCCACAAATGGCTCGTAGGTTATGCAACCCATGGCCATCTGCGTTTTGGAAGTAGAGCTCAAAGGCCAACGAAACCAAGGGGTCTCGGACGCTCCGATGGGCTCGAGGCCACATCACGCCGTTCTGGAGCTGTCTCCTGTGTGCACGACAGGGAAAGGATATGACCATCAGTTTCAAAATTCTGCAGCTTCTTGGTTGACGTTGGAAGGGGAGCAACAAATTACATTTTAGCAGTTAAGTGGGGATTTCCCACTAAACCACAATAAGCAAGAATGTAAAATGTTTCCCAACAACAACCATGTCTTGTGTTTAATTATTTTAACGCCTGACACAAATCTCAAAGTAAAGGACCTACATCTTGGTAAGCTCGTGGGTTTCCCCTTAAACCAACCCAAAGAGGTTCCCTCAAAATCAACATGCGCCAGATTTCTTTGGGTAGTTCGCTTGCAATATTTAAGGCGCCCTGAGCATTCTCGGTAAGGAAGCCGCATCTACTCGCTGGGATTCTCTGCTTGAGAGATCCAAAAAGCAAGCTGGGCGGGACCCGCGACAACTGAAGAACTTCACATCTTTTTTTGCTTTCCCATTGTTGGGAAACATATATTTTAGCACCCACCAACTGTTTGAACCAAGATCAAATACGCTTCGCAGGCGGACAGCAAGCCTTCATATAGGGGTTGTTTTAGCTTGGTGTGCGCCGATGGTTGGGGCTGGAAGGTTCTTTTGTTGTGGGCTGTTGGCTTGGGACTGGCTATGGTAAATCATCCTTAATGTGGTTTCCATGTTCTAACTTAGGCTGATTGCTTGGAGCCTTACAATTCTTTGGTGGCTGGTGTCCCGTACTTCTAAATGATTCACACCAGAGTTGATACCAGCAGGGGCTCGTGGCTGCATACTGCGAATGGCCAAAACCCAATTCGTAGAGGTTGGTTAGGTGGTTCAGCGCAAGCAACTGTGGTTCTTGGGGAAAACAAAGGATACACCACCTCACACTTCTACAAACTTTGAGTTTGAGATTTTGTAAACTTGTGGCAACCGCCCGAAGCAACCTTGTGTTAGGAAATCTGAGCGGGGTCGTTATGAATCTTATCGGGGAATACCTTCCCAATTACACCTTCCCAACTGCTTGGTGGACCTAAATGATGTCCACCAAAGTCTAGGGCATTTTTAGGCATGGGTTTTGTAGGTATGGAGGTCACACACATTACACATACCACTTATATAAGGGCTCCGTACCGCCTCACAAGCTTGTATTCATAGTAAGTCGTCCATACCTCCCTTGAAGGGTCCCGGAAAAAAAAACCAAAAACACATCATCGGACCCTGGGAACCGAACTCGTGAACCGGTTCTCATCCAAGCGCACGAGCTTTTGAGCACTGAAAGGCAGGGGGCAAATGTGTTCAAACCATGGAGTAAACACCTTCGGGTTTTTCGGAAAAAAGGAACCAGGGCTTGGTTGAAACCAATTTTGCCCAAGGATTCTGGCCCCTAGTGAACCCAAGCAAACTGAGCTCATCTCAAACATATTCCAGTTTTGGGCATCATAATACGGCCAACATTTCAGCTGTTCAGTGACCCTGGTAGCGAAAGGGGACCCTTGCTGGGGGTTGACGATTCGTGGGGAAGCCACACAAACAGGGCTCGCCCTCTCATCGGCAGATGTTTGGACGTGCTGCCCCCAGTGCTCGCCAGGAAGAACATGTCTGGGCTGGCAAAAGGGTCCATGGACAAGCATTTTTAACCCAGACCCGCAGTTGCCATGGAGAAAACCAAGGACGGTTGACCTTCCATGTGCTGAAGCCCCCTGGAAACAAATAAACCTACTTCCAGTAGTGATAGATGTCCTTTACAACAAACCAGGGAGAATACAAACAATGTTCATTTCAGCATCCGCAACAAACCAGTTGCCATGGGAACCACAGCACCCTCGTTTGTTTCTTCTATTTTTATATTTTTTTGGGGGGAACAAACAGGCGCCTTATGTTTGGTTGATGTTGAAGGACGACAGGACAAGGTGAGACCGTGAGACCCCCAGCCCGCCGCGTCTGGCCTCATGCACCACCAGCTCCATCTCGCAGGGCACACCTTGGCGTTCTGGGCCCCGGTGGTTTCCCTCCTTCGAAAATGAGAATTGGGGCTGGGAAAGCCCCTTGAATCCCATCGTTGTTTTTTTTTCTTCCCCCTTTTTTAATTTAAATCTGTTCTTTTTTTTACAAGGATAAAGGGCTGGGCCATGAAGGTCTTTCGTTCTGAGTTGTCGGCTACATGAATAAACACGAATTCAAGTCCCGTCAACACCTCCGGGTGGGTGGGTGGGTGGATGGGTGGGTTGCTGGGTGGGTGGGTGGGTGTGTGCCTGGCTGTGTCTGTGCATGTGTCTTTCGAGGGTAATGGGACCCTCCCACGTTGCATGTTTGCGAGTATATAGTCACACACACCTCACACGCCAAAGTTGGGAGGGAGAAGGGTAACCTCTAGGGGCTGTATACCCTCCCTGCGTTGCCATGGAACCTGACTGGAGCGGTTGAAGGCTTCGACAAATTCTACAAGGGGTCAACCGCTTCGTGGGTTCCATGGCAACGCGGGTGGGAGGTGTCAGACATGATTCAAACTCATTCGATCTATTCTTCGGACTGTCAAACAAAGGAACATCTTACTACATCTTACGAAGCTCATAAAAAAAACAAAAAAACAAAAAAACACAATGGTCGCAAATGGTGACAAACATATGGTGCCCGTTTAGATTTCATGTTGGCCGCTTCCAAACCGAGCCTTGTTGGAAACCACCATGGTGAGACAGGCACTTGCTTCCTGCCAAGGTCAAGGGACTAGTACAGGTTAAATGGAAAATGGAACCAAGGAAAACCTCATGCGTGGCGTAAAGAATAACATCGCTGTTTGTTTGTTTGTTTGTTTCTTTCTCTCTTTCCTTGTTTGTTTGCTTGCCTGTCTGCATTTTTTCAAGAGACCTCAAATGTCAAACCGGCTATGAGTGCAAGCGCGCACTTTCCATTCTCCGTTTCCTCTTCCCAGCGCCATCAAACAACTTGCGCGACATCTGCGCCCGAGCCCCGCGCCCGATGCCTCCAGCTCCAGTGGCGGCCTTTTCGGGGCCGGACCGAGCCGTGGGACTGTGGATTTCCAAGGGAAGCTTGGAACACATCCGATGATACCAGTTCAAGGGGCATGGGCAGTCCTTTCTTTTTTCCTTCCCAGCTAACTAAACAAACAAACACATCCAGTCAATCTGAGGTTTGCCACTCGAAGATTATTTCAGTCAAACCATGGTGTTTCCTTGTCAGAACATTGGGATGGCAAGGGGCCGAGGTCGCCAAACAAGTCGAACGGGAAAAGGAAAGGAGTATCATCAACCAGGTCCTTTTGCCACCCTTTCTTGAGGCACATACCCAGAATTTTAGTGGCCAGGGAAAAGAAAACAAACAAAACATGCAAACTGTTCGGCACCGCTGGGTGTCTGGGCATAACTAATATACCTCCAAGAGGACACCTGGGGCCCTTTTCCAAGAACAACCTTCACCCGTCAAGGACACAATGGTCAAACAAGCAACATTTACCTAGCTTCACGGGGAATGGACCCTGTGTAGACGACCTTCCCTCGCAAAATCTGAAAGCATGAAACAGGCATGGGTCGAAATTAAACAAGGGGGACCGGTGAAATCGTCCCTGCTTCCATTTACCAAGGTTCCATTTTGGGTACCTACTTTTGACCACACCTAAATACAGGGATCCTTACATCATACACCTGAACATTGCCTTGTAAATGGTGGTTTCAAACTTTATTTTGGTGTTGAAAAAGCCACATGTAACTCAAATGGGCAGGCAACAAATGGATAGTTCTTTTATTCGGAGCCCTGCTGGTCACATCGCCATTTCCAAAAGTCCTCCGGCGTGACCCTCGCTCGCGCTTCCAGGCGTTTCTCGCGCTCGCAGCGAGCGCTCGCGCTCCGGGCCCCCGGGCAACGTGAGGTCGGGGCCTTTCGAGGCGTTCCGAAGCGCGGAAGCGCGGCGATGGGTCGATGGGTTGACGTTGAAAGGGGAGCAACAATGTAAATTTTAGCAGCCTACAGTACCCCAAGGGGAACGGCTGAAGTTCCTTCAAGCAACCACAAACCGCACATTCCAAGTCCTTTCATTCTTAGAGACGCAACTGTAGGTATCTTCTCACCCTTGGCATGTTGCAGCCCATGGCATTCTTAAAACATGAACCGAGTACAGCAGCAACAAGAAGAGACCACACATGCAGAAAACCATTTTCACGGCGCAGCTATCGGGAACTTGCTGCAAGCAATATACATAAACACTAAGCAGCGAACAATAACATACTGGCGGTCACCGTGCTGCGTGTTTCTGGGGGTTGTCAAAGTCGAAACTGGGGTTGTTCTCCTGGACCGACCACTTAGGCGGTGGCTTAAAGAAATGTCAGATGTGGCTCCATCTGGGCTAGGTAACGGTAAGGGAATGCAGCTGGACCCATTCTCTCATCGGCTCGGACTGCTTCACAGAACAAAACCATGCTTGGAGTTCATACATGTCCCTTCCCACAAAGGAAACACGGGAAAGGAACTGTCCCAATACTGGTTTGTTTCAGCCGCTGCGATGCATGAATCCAATGATATCCTCAACACTTTTGAGCTATGATGTTTCGCACCTACCCATTGGTGAAATTTGAATACCCGAAGCACCTCTGCTACAATTTGACAAGAATGGCTAGAATGGATTTCCCGGCGCATCTGCCCTTCCTTGGGCAACACCGATTTTCAGGGTGGATGCAGCACTTGACTTTCCAAACGAGTGGGCGGAACCTGTCTGTGGTGGAACCTGTCTGTCGTGGCCAGATGCCTTGCAACAAACATACACATACCAAGTCATGGCCACTGTTCACCTAAGACCAATCAGAAAAACTCAATCACACCTGAACCACACTTGCAAGATGGCGATGGGGAGGTGATGGGGAGAACAAGGGCTGCCCCCCCCCCCCAAATGATTTCAGAACAAATCCCGAACCCAACCCCAACGAGCTTGGAAATCAACGTCGACGGCTGCAACTGTCTGGATAAAGTCATGGACCCCCCAAGACCGGCACCACCCCGTGTTCGTAAGGTCTCATGTTGGGAGAAGATGTTCGTAAGGCCCCAAGGAGGTCCTAACAATCTGCAAAAACCAAGGGGCCAAGGGGTTCTCAGAAGAGCCATGCCAATTTTGCAGGGCTAAGGTGCTTTTGTTACTCGGACCGTCAGGCCGTTCTCCTTCACCGTTTGTGGGCGATCTTGTGCCATACTCCGTGCCTGAGCTGCAGACCTGGCGAGCTGGTGCAGTTGGACCTGAATATGTTGTTCATGCGTTGTAGATGAGAAATCGAGAATTAGGCGTGCCGGTTTGAAGGGGATTCTTCAGATGTTGCGGAAACGACCCCCCTGTGATCCGCTAGGTTGATTAATCTAGGGTCAACATTACCCTCCCTGCCATGTGTGCCATGGCACCTGAGTCACCTGACATGGAAATGCTCCCTTCAACTGGAAATTGTTCTTCCAGAAACCCTCGCATGGATGCTACGTTTGTGGGAGGAAGCCTCCATCACTTCCCACCATGGAGGTGAAGACCGGACGCCTTGTAGGAATGGCGTCGTCTTCCATGACCCTCCTCTCCATTTGTGTGTTGGACCAAAAGAGGGCAATGAGAACTACACTTTTTGACTACGCCAAGGTAGACGTAAACCCAGGGGTGGTTCATGTCCTCAAGGAGAACTCCTGGGTTGAAGTCTATCTCAGAATGCCCAAAAGTGGAACCTTGAGGGCACAACCTTGACCGCGCTTCGGCCCTTGTTGGCAGGGCAGGTGGTCTCAGGCGGGTGGGGCAACGCGGCGACTTTGAGACCAATCCGAGCCATCCATGCGAAAGCCGGTTTCTCCACCCCCCTCTCCCCGCAAAAAAGGCAAGCCCATCAACACTTGGCCATTGACCAATGAGGCTCAAACGGCCTCAATTTAAGAACCAAGGCAACGTGCCAATAACCCGAAAAAGGGCGGAGCCATCCTATCCTCGACATTCCTCGACTCCTCGTTCGGACAGCTCGAGTCAGGGCCAGCGTGTCGCGGTGCCAACCAGCATGTTGGAAACACCCCTGAATCATTTCAAAGGTGGTGAGGGTCTGCACCATTTCTGCCCAACCCTGCATTCTGTGGCCTGGGATGACAGGAACATGCACCGTCAGCTTGTCGGGGCAAAGGAAAGCTGGCCCCTGGAAAAGGAAAACAAGCGGGTCCCACAAGAGGTGTTTTGGTCCTTGGTTTGAGCTTCGGATGCCTTGCGCGATGGCAATGAGAAGTTGCTCGGGATGGCCAAGGGAACCTGCTGGGTTCACTCAATGGATTCATGCGAGGTTCCAATCCAGGCTCCCATGCTTCGCCATACAGCGCACCAAATGGCGCGTAAGGACTGGGATACTAGGCACACACACACACACACGAGATGCACATGCAAGGGATCACGACCCCCCATGCCCTCGTTCAGTGGTCATAAGCGGCCCTCGGGTCACTAGGAGGATGTTCTTGCAACCGCAGACTTCTGGGCTGCTTTCTGTGGCGATGCCAAAGCTGCGCCTTGCAAGATTACAAAAGCACATGTCATTTGATGTGAGGAAAGCAACAAGGCTTTCTTTTTTCTTGGGCCGGTGCCTCAAAATAAGAATCACCAAATATGGTTGGCTCCCCTTTCAACACCAACCAAAAGGAGGTCCGAGCAACGGAATACGTGTCGACAGCCGCAGCGCCAAGGCACACGTCGCTGGAATCGATGGGGTGCCACCCAAGAAGCTTGAAGTGAGTATTTCCGGGGAGAAATAGGCAGATCTGTTCTTCTGGTGCTTGGAATTTAGTTTTCCAACTCTAAACCAACCTGATGGCAATCTGAAACAAAGACACCCCCCATATCCTCGTTTGCAAATCCGGCGGACGTCTCATGGGCCTTTCGGCAGCTCACGTCCGGGTCATCGGCAATGACCATGGGTGAGTTCCTGGCTGACCCGGGACCCGGTCAACGGGTCTCAGACACATGGGTTCCGAACTCGGCGGAAAAAGCACATTGTCCGGATGGGTGCCGGCAAAAATGCAAGCAATCCTCCAACCCAAGCTGAGGTAACTCTTGGGGTGGAACAGCCTCTGGGAACCCTGCTGTCCGCTCCTGACAACTGGTGTGGCTGGGCAAAAGGGCTTCCAATTCGATGTCCAACCTATAAACACCCAAGGACTCACCAAAATGGCCAAGGAGGAAAAAGGAATGAATGTCCACCAACCACTTGGGAGGGCGTTCCCAAAATTGCCCAGCCCTTTCGGATCTTTGGGAACCAAGCATTCTAAGCACAGGGCTCCAAGTGAGGCTCCAAGCCGCAAGGTTGGGGACGGTCTCAAGTCCCAACGCGAACTTCATGGGCTGCCTGTATCCTAGGGGCATCTTCCACGCGTGTTTCTGCCACGCAAGGTCGATCCCGCACGCAGAGTTGAACCCAGTCAAGCGAACTCCGGAAGATCTGATCCAATTGCTCGAAAGTGCTGTGCGCCATAGCAAGTCCAGCCCAATCAAAGGCCATACATCCCTGGTTGATTGAGAAGGTGCTGCCTGTTTTAAGAGGACATTCGACACTTTTTAGGGAACAAAGCCGCCAGGTTTGTCGCAAACTCATGGGCCCAGTAGCAGAACCAGGTGAAGGAGGCTTCCTCAACCAGTGGAGTTGAGGCCTTTGTCCGGGCTCTTCAAAATTGGTTTGGGGGGGCTAATGTCAAGGGTGGTTCCCGGTTTGGTGAGAATTCATATGGGATTTCTCTGAAAAGTACGGTCCTCCAAGTAAATCCGAAGATAAGAGCTGATGGAGGCTTGACATTATTTGATCCACATCCCGACAAACTTGGGGAAGCATCTTGCGTCTCCCCACTCAGTCCCCCCCCCCCCATGTCAAAAATGGGGCCAGGAGATTGACCGTTTGCTAGAGAGGAGCGGTACTTGAGTGGATTGACCAAAACAAGTCCGAAACCTAGTGACTGAAGTTGTGGAACTCCGGGAGAGCATATCTTGGTTGACGTTGAAAGGGGAGCAACAATTTAAATTTTAGCAGCCAAGGGGGGATTTCCCACTAAAGCACAATAAGCAAAAATGTAAAATGTTTCCCAACAACAACCAAGATATGGCTGTGGGTCAAAGCCAATATTTTGGGGTAGGTGAATTCACCACCCATTTTAGGACCTATTTTAGAGGGGCTTGGGATGTTCACTGGGGGTACGATTTGGCTTTTGCCCCATCTCCATATTTCCGGATAAGACCTCATGGGGTCTGCCCTACCAAAGGTTTTCCCATGGACCGCGTGTCGCGGAGGGCGAAATCGCCCACCGCCGCCTGGGCTTGATGGGCGGAGTGGGCAAAGCTGCAGGGCCCATCTCCAAAGTCCTCGCCGAAGCGCTTGCGACGGAGGTTGGAGGCTCACTTTGAGAGAGATGTGTTCCTTCAAATGCTCAAAGGGTTGACATCTGAGAAACTAAACACACACACACACAGAAGTTCTTGTGTGGAGAGTGCTTGTTTTGCAGTTTTCAGGGGGTCGGATTTGGGTACAGAACGAAACTGCCGGAATCTAAGAGGGATTCAAACAAACAGTTGTTGGAGACATCCATTTCACTTGTCTGGAGACAATCTAGAAGGACACCCAAACAACAGTTTGCCTTTGGACACCTACGGTTCTGAGAGGATCTGCCCCCGAACGAGGCATTGACTTGTTGCAGGTTCAATTGCCAAAGGTCATGCCGGGCGATTTGGTTCTACCACAAAGACCACCATGTGTGGAAAAAGGAACCACTACGTACAGAACTCGTCTTTTGGGGCTTCTTGTCCGGGTTTGGATCGTTCTCCTGAAACAAATGCGGTGCGCGCCTGTGCCCCAAAGAAAGCTCCTTTCATATGATCAGAGGCTTTTCCTCGTTGGGCGTCCAAACACTCCCCCCCAAAGACTGCCCAGCAAGTCTTAGACCAAAATGGGCTTGTGGTGTTTGGGGGCGGGGGGTGGCGGTGTGGTTCGAGGGGAACAGCAGGCCTCTGACTTTGACAATCAACTTTCCGACTTCCGGTATGTGGGCAACACGCTGAATGTGTTTGCGCAGCCCCCACCAAAATGAACAGAACCAGCCAAGCAACCCGGAACATGTCCGGCAACCTGCCAGAGCCAGGGCCGTCCCAAACCCAGGATTGGCATTTTGACCCCGTAGATACAACAGTTCCCAGGACCCCCCAATGGCTGGCAAATATCCCCAAAACAGCCATTGGGAGGTCATTCCACAGACCTTTTGCCAGCCATTGGGGGTTCCTGGTCGGCCATGTTCGGTTGCTTCAAACACGAACGGGCTCCGACGCCAATTGTTGGGGTCCGTGACTCATCTCGGTCGCTCCTGGAGTCCACCTTTGGTGGGCTCGAGGCAGTAAGGGTCTGGCGCACAGATGGCTTTGGGGCCACGAGCTTCTGCTAAAATACCATGAATACCTGTGGCTTTGTGCTCAAGCCCCCTGGGAAAAATGGATATACTTCCAGTAGTGAACATGTCCCTTGAAAACCAACAAGAAAAAAACAACTACTCTTTAGCAATTGGAAGGCGGGGGTTCCTTTGTACGACGCTGATCAACGTTTCACAACTCGTCATACAGCAAAGGCCTACATCAGAAAGGGTGAAATGTATGGCTTGTCATTTTGGCAAACCAACCACCACCAAGCAACGGCAACAACTGAATAACAGTTGCTCAAGTTCAAAACCACGACCATGAACAGCAAGGACACATTCTTGGGGTTCCATGGCTTGCGGTTTTGGTCCCAAACTGTCTTACGGCTCCTTGGGGATGTCGGAACGCCCCTGACTTCCTGAATGGATTGGCCCACAGCAGATCTGTTGGTTTTGTTCGCCAAGAAGTATCTTCCAAACCCTCCATTTGCTGAAGTCCCCTGGAAAAATAATAATATTTCCAGTAGTGGTAGTAGTGGTAGATTCCCTTTAAAACCAAGAGGGGAAAATAAACAAATATTCCTATCCAAATGGAAGAAACGTAAATTGTCAAGCAACTCGGGACGTCAGCCGCTCTGGAACACCAACAGTGCAAAACGGTTCATTCCTTACTTGACGGTGAAGCCAATGTGCGTGCTTCCATTGAAGCACGTGTATCTCATATTTGTTTAAGAGTACCCTTTGTGGGCTTACTTCTGGGGGGCCTTCGGGCGGGGCATAGCCTACTGTGAGAGGCCTTTTCACATTGCAAGACTTCTTGCCTTGGCTTATCCTAGTATGAGCATCAAAGCAACCTGCTGGGTTGCAGATCATAGCGCATCATGGTTGGAGTAAGGTTCCGTGACTACATCCCAACGTGCACCATCTTAGCACTTGACGATCCGGGGACCGAGTGAGCAACACATTTGGCAGGTGAAACATGAAAACAATATGGGTCCGCTGCGCAGGAATGGAGGAACACAAGAAATCCAGAAAAGACCAACTAAAAACCACACGCGCTATTCGAGTTTGCCTTGGCTCAACAGGTTGCTCGACTCGTGTGATCCAGATTGGCTTCACTGCCAACATTGGTGTCTTCTCGGTTTCTCATGGCCCCAGTAACCTCAAACATGCCAAGGCTACCCCAAGACATCCAGATTGGGCTGTCGGAACAGTTTGTCGAGTGTTGCAACACTCCATCCTGCCCGTATGCTACTTGCCCAGAGACCAGAAAAAGGTAAAAGACAAGATCAGCTTCCAGTGATTGGCGGCTTGGATTGGTGCTTTGGACATGTTTTTGAGTCCTCTTGAAGCCAACCGGGAAGAAGCACCAATGAGCCAAATCGCAGAGCTCTTGTTTATCTGGGAACATCCCGTGGGTCCTCATGTGTTTCGAAGAAACAGGTCCCAGGCAACACGGCAACTATAAAGACCTTGATCATTAACGACGGATCGCCGCGAATCTCACAGTTGGCCAACTCCCTCGTCAGCTTCTGGGACTGTTCGATGTGCAACATTCAGAGGTGGATTTGCTTTGGTCGCTACAAAAACTCCCCCAAAACAAGTGCGTGCGAAAAGGGGGTCGGCTCAAACAGTCCAGCTTGGAAGCTCAGATGCCCAGTGGTTATGGGGGAAAAGACATGGACATCCTTTGTTGGTTTTGTTCGGTTGACTTAGGGGAACCCTTCCACAAAGAGTTGAACAAAAAGGTCACCAAGCAGCTTGGAAGTGGCCCAAGCGCCTGGCGGCTTGCCAGGAGGCCTTCGCCCCTGCGCCACTCAAAGGTGCTCAGCCTCGCAAACACGGCGAGGTTCGAATGGCCTCGAAACCAGCACCCCCCCCCGATCCGCTTCTGTGGACTGGCGAACCAATTCCCAACTTCTTGCCAAAACGGTCAAAGAACCAAGTCCAGGACCTGCTCAGATTTTTGGATCATGCAAACACCCGAAGCTGAAAAAAGGTCCTTCGGCGCGTCTCAAACGGACAACACCTAAGAATGTTAATGACTCGACTTGTGGCCAAACGGCCAAGAAGACAGCTTCCGCTCGTGCGAGCACCTGGTTCATGCAAGCAGTTGCCATTTGAAACCTCTGCCTTGCCTCGATCTTAATCTGTTGCCATCTCAGCCAGTGTTTTCAAAAGCCGGCGGTGTACTCTGGGCGTATGGTGGTCTCCTGCAAAACAAACCATCTCCCATGGGGAAGGATCCCCCTGGATGCTTTTCACGGAACACGGCGCCGAAAAAAAACCAAAAAACGCTGACACCATCGAACTGGGCTTCAGGCAAGTTCCTGCGACTCGCCACCACCTGCGCAACGGCGTGGTATCCAGCCGAAGCTGCGCAAGAAGCACGTGGCCCTTGACCCACCTGATGAATTAAAGACTTGATTCATCCCATGTGAGGAATCCTGCACTTTCGCCGAGCCATACCCAGCCTGTTGCTGCGCTTTCGGTTTTTATATCCCGGGCTCAGTACGGACTCCCCTTTTCAAAAGCAATGGCACGACATGACAAGTAGGGTTCTCAAGCAAGTTGGTTTCGAAATAAATGAAAGCCGCTTCCAAGGGCTTTCCTTTTTGCCTATCCTTCCGGGGGAAACCAAAAAACCGAAAGTGAATCAACGCCTGGCTTCTTTTCCATCTTCTACCACAAAACAAGTGTTTTTGCAGTCATTTTATGAAGAAAGATGGAAAGGTAGTTGATGGGGGCTGACGCCACATATATTTATATATGTATATATATATATGTATATATATATATCTGTATATATATATATATGTAGGGCCTGACCTATATACATATACATATATATATATATATATGTATACATATTTCATCTGCCACCCCAAAGGAACCCACCCATGCGCTGTGCAGGCCCCGCACATGTCGGTTTGGGCCGCCCCGCCAGGCGGCCACCCTCCTTGCCAGGCAGCAGGCACCCCAAATATGCCGGCCTCGGTAACGTTTTGGCGCGTGGTGGTCAAAAACCGTTGCGAAGCCCAAACTGGGCCCTGGCAAATGGAGAAACATGGCCGGCCGGTCTAAAACCTGCGGCCCATATCCTGTTGGTTCAATTTTGACCCATACCCAAATGGCGCATGGGTGCCGTTCTTGGGGGGGAGGGCGTGGTTTCTCACTTCCTGAGTCCAGAATGAATTTTAAGTCCAGCAAAGCTTGTGTGTGCCTCTGTTGGATTTCTCTGGCCCAGGGCGTGACCACAGCAACACAAAAGTATGAAGTCCAGCACATCTGCTGAGCTACTTCTTAAAATGGAATCAACATGCAACCAACCGGTTTTGGGGGTTCCCCCAACCCCCCAATTTTTTGGCCATGCTTTGGCAAGAAACACATGGGCATGCCAAAGGAAAACGGATTGCGCCCCTGCCCAAGAACGGTCCCAAAAGGCACCGCTTGTCTCCAAATCCCTGCAGAAAAAAAACACAACAACAACAAATACCCCAGATCCAAAGTGGCCATAGAGAAAAGCGGGCACTTGTTTGTTTCCTCATTTTTTTTGGCACTTGAATCCAAACACATCGCCCCGCTGGGGTCTGGGATCAAATGTTGGGGCAGGCCTTTTGACAACATACTCTGATCCAAGAGTTAAATCTTCAGAAGGGTCCCTCATGGGGGGGGGGTTTGAAACACAGGGATTGTGCAGTTGTTGAGCATGTTTCTTTGATGCTTTCAAAACAAAAACCTCCAGAAAACCAAAGCAAGTGTCAAACCCTAACTCGGCCAGCATGGACACATAGGGTCTGAAACTTTTCTTTTGCTTTTGTTTTGGTTTTCTCAGTTTTTTTTCACTTTGCCCACGGTACACCAAACAACCTCGAGAAACCAAACACATAATATCAGACCTTAACTCAGCCAGCATGGATACATAGGGTCTGCTTGTTTGTTTTTGGTTGTCCCGAGGTTGTTTGCACTTTTCCCAAAAAACGAAAAACAACACCTCGAGAAAACCAACAACAACAAACAAAACAAAATGTGAGAGCCTAACTCAGCCAGCATGGATACATAGGGTCTGAAGTTTTGCTTTTTTGGTTTTCTCGAGGATTTTTTGTTGTTGAGGTTGGGATCAGCAAGAACAACAAAATATACGCAAGAAGGAAACATTTGCCATCGCGGCCTGGGCATTTCACCTGCTAACCGCAACCAAATTATATGCGCATGAACTTGAAGAAACAGCCAGCTTGTCTTTCCTTACCATACTATCTAGAATAACAGCCAACATCTAATTAAAATCCTAGATACTTGGAAGGAAATCCCATCCAAATTCAGATTCAAAACAATTCCAATAATTGAGCAAGTTGGAAGAAACGACCAACTTGTCTTTCCTTACTACAGTAAATTCTAGTTGTGAGATTCTGCACGTGTCAACTAAAAGTCATATTTGGACAGACATTCCCATTTATATTTGAAAGGAATTCCTGTTTACAATATGATCAACAAATAATAAAACAATTTCTTATTCAGGGAACGAAGTGAAGTCTGATCGAAATCTTAAGTAAAGCCTCGCAATGTAAACCTTGCAAACACATTGCAATGAAATCAGCTACAGTGCGTTGCCCGCATACTTTTGAATCTCAATCTGCCTAAATGCGCGTAATTCTCATTTGTGGGTGTGGTGCATTTTGTGGGTTTCAAAAACCCACCCCCCTATAAGGGAAGGTTCTCTAAATCAATCTGACGGCGGGTCCGTTTGGGTTCTTCTTGCTTCGGCACTCTTTGCGCAGCTAAGGCAACGGAAAAGGTCAGCCACTGGGATTGGCAAGCTGGGTGGAATGAAAGCAGACAAGCGATTGATACGCAATATGCCTCCATTGATGCCCTGCTTCAAGTCCCATGCTTCGTTTTGGCTTCCCTTGAAATCAACGCGGGACATATATATAGATTCAAGGGTTACCGGTTTGGGGCCCAAAAGGAAACAACAAACCGTCCAAGTGCGCTGCTCGCACGTTTTCACGCTTGAACAGCCACACTGCGGATGCAATGGATGTAAAACCCCATATTGACCGATCAAATTCTTCACCCCCCTCTGCGTGTTAAAGGGGCCTTTCACAAAGCAGCCAAACAGTAACACCACAGAGGGAGAAGGTCAGGGGAACCATTGTTACATGCAAACCATGACAGTTGCGCTTTCAGCGCCACTGCCAAGTTGAATAGCTTCCGCTACTGTTATCCCATCCGCTCCAACCGGACCAATTCTGCCAGCTGCCTTGGCTCCAATGCTCACCCTCGCGGGCGGCGGGAGCTCTTGTCTCGGCATAGCGAGCGGCATTGCGAGCAAGGTGTTTGCTGCTCTCGTTCCTCGAAAATTCGATCGAGTTACGTGCAGACCGCTCATTCTGGCTGAAAATCCAGTCCATCTCGTGGCGGAGGTCATCCAACGTGTTGCTTCGCAAGTGGATGATGCCATTCCAACAACCAATGCTGCGAGGCTTGTCTTGCTCAAAGACCACGTTGATGAAGGCTCTTGGGCTGTAAGGCATCCCTTGGAACATAATGATCCAGCGAGAGGAAAGCGCATCTTGAAGTTCGTTGGGCAAGAACTCCAACTCTGTCTTGATATACGCGAGCCTTGCGATTCGCGACTCCGAAGTTGATCCAAGGCCAACTCCCAGAGTGCGCTGGGCTTGCGACTGCTTTGGAGCAGCCAAGACGAGATTTGCGCTCAACTCCATGCGGAGCATGTCCGCCTCCCGACGGCCCACCTCAAGCATACGAACCCTGTATTGAAGGTCGAGTTCATAGCGATCAAGCAGAGAGTGATAGCCGTTCTTCAGGGCGGACTTGTGCTTCTTCCGTGCCTCCTGAATAACAGCACTGTCCGGGGAGTTCAAGCCACGAATGATGCTGCTACGATCCTCCTCGCGGAGGTCAAATGTTCCCACGGATGCCAGGACCTGAGCTGTGACATGGGTGCTGAGGCCCATCTTCTTCAGCAAATTGGAACGCTGCACAATGTAATTCTTCTGTTGCTCTTTCAACAGGCGTGGGGAGACAACTGCCCACATGATGAGCAGTGCACCTGCCCCTCGAAGACACTGTTGTTGCAAACCGGGCACGTGGCGACATTCAGCTCAACGTTCTCCATTGGGTTGAAAGTCTTCTGTCTCTTCGCTTCCCCTTGCGGGGCGCGAGGAGAAGCCACATTTGTGCGGGTTGTAGCAATACGTTCCAGCGCTGTAGAGCGATCATCAACCACGGCTTGGTCGCGCTTCATCCCCTGGGGTTCATCCTCAGTCGCCTCAGCTGGTGCACCTGCATCCGATTGCTCGGAGCGAGTGTACCATACATCGCCATTTGTAGCGTCCAATACAGAAATAATCGTGTAGTTGGGCACCTTGTCGCGCGTAAGGACGCCGTCGCTCTCCGTCTTGAAAAAGCAAAGCCCTGCGCGAATGGCCATCCTGAGGTCGATCTGTATCTCCAGGGGTTTGTTCGCACGTACACCTGAGATGTAATTTTCGTTCGTGCTTGGGACGTCAGCGAAGAAAACGTGAGGTCTGCCTGTCTCGTGCTGGTCCCCTCCTCCTGGAAGCAGTCCGTTCCGCATGATGTTAGCGAAGTTACGCTTATCAGTGCGGTGATAAAGCACCGTAGGAGGGCTGCTGCAAACGTTCCAGCCAGACCAGCGCCCGAGGTCGGTCCCCGGGTTCACGTACCACTCCTTCGCGATGCCGGAGTCGTCGATCTGGAGCCAGTCCTCATGGCCTTGAGAGGCCTTCAGCTTGAAAAGCCAATGAGAACATGGAACGTCTCCGCACCGGCTTGCGTCCGGGCAACCAAGCCCGATGAACCTCTGCCAGCTTGAAGATGTCCATGATATTCTGCATGTTCCATGGAATGGGATGTCGCAGCTCCTTGCGAAGCGCGAGTCCCAGGTCTTCGAGGTCCATGTAGCCGTCCTCATCCATCACATACCCGCATCCTTCTGTTCCACGACCACGGAGGATCTTGGAGATGCACGTCAGGGAACGATGGTATTCGTCACTGATTTTTCTGACGGAAGGGTCGTAATCAAAGGAGGGCTGCTTGATGATGTCGAGTCTCTTGGGGCCCTCACCGTAGTCGACATACTTCACGCCATCATGAATGCTATACACCCAGCAGTCATAGTGGCCACCAGTCACGCTCCTCCCGTAGGAGTCGAGTGGTACCGGCCTGCTCGCCTCCTCGTCCCTTTTTGCCACCGCAGCCGCCTTTGCACCGGCTTGCGCCGGGCGAACACTTTCGGAAACATCAGCACCGGAAGGCTCACCTGTAGTTGCAAACTCGGCTGGGTTGACGGGGGCGAAATCGAGGGGCTGCCGGACTTCCACTTCTTCACGGGTGAAAGGGAGCCCGATCATCTCTGACAAAGAAACACCGCACTTCGTTAGCGTCTCCTTGCAGTACGCGAGAACCTCAACGTTGACTGTGCAATCTTCTTGGTGGCGCACCTCGAGCACATCGATCGGACGCATGGTGCAATCATGCGAACGTGTCAGCTCGGCTACGCTGCCCATTGCGGGGCGCAAGATAGAAAGCATATACAACATGTGATGGGTTCCGCGCATGAACTGGACGGTCTTCGTGATGTTGTCGTCACTGAAGCACATATGATACCAGTCCAGCAAATCGATGGTCTCAACAAAGGGTGTAGCATCTACGTACACAAACATATGATTGGGGTCGCCGATGATGTAATCCCGGACTTCCGTCATGAAACGGTCCCAAATCATAGAGAAGCCGTAGAGATAGCTTTTCGCGCCGGTCATGACTCCAAGGCATGCGCAGCCCTTGCGGGCCGCGAAGTCCCTGGTCCAAGCCAGGTGCCGTTTGGAGTCAGCAAGAAGTTGACCGAACTCGCCGGTGGGGGCATCAAATGGATATGTACCAGTGGGCTCGAGGCCGTCCTTCCCAACGAGCTCGTTGCCATTCCAGTAAATCATCGGAATGATGGTGGCTGCTGGGTAGTCGGTACGCACCTCGTCGATGAGGGCGGCCAACCGCTTGCACAGCTGTTGTAAGCCCTTGCCCCAAAGCATTTCTGACCTCCATGCACCGACACGCGCCGGGCGAGAAGCATCCAAACGCTCCGCAAAGTCAGACTTGCGAAGCTTTTTCTTCTTGCCCGAAACCATGGACAGTCCTGAATCAGCGACAGTCACATAGATAAGGAGGTCGCGATCTGGTACACGTGGGGCCTGCACAACCTTCAAGTAAGGTTCGCTTATAGTTAACAGGGGTGTAAGCAACTGCAGGAAGTGCGGCTGGTCCTGCACCCATGTATGGATAAGCGACTGTGCAGAGGTCGTCTCCAGGAGGCCCTTGACCGTGGCGGCGAGGTTAGCGTCGTATTTGCCGTTCGTGCATACCGATGTGGTAGCGACATTCTCCATCCACCTCCTCCATGCCGGATCGCAATCCCTCGCGGGATGCGCCATAGCCGTTGCGCCGCTCATTGCGAAAAAGATGCAGCACAATCACTCGAAAGCAACGGCTGCATGGTGGCATGTTCGGAAAATGCATTGTGAACGGCATCAGTGTAAACGTACGTGTATCCCTCGGCTTCCTTCAAGTGAGTGCCACGGCTTTCATCATGCTCGTGAGAACCATCACACTTGAAGTACTCAACAACGGAAATAGTGGGCATATTACTGGCAACGACCCATTGCTTTTTCATTGGTTTTCCATTTCTCCCTTTAATGCCGATTTTGCAACCATGGAATTCATACTTGTTCATCTTGTACTTAGTCAAGAAACTCCATAGTTCGGGCCATTTCCAATAACGACACGCCTTGGGGAGTTCGAAGGCAACTCTAACGTCATCAGAATAGACATCATTGAGAATGCGTTTGAACCCTCTCAACAGTGATCGGAATTGCTTGATGTGGCCCTCAATCTTGGCGGCACCTTTGGGAGTTTGCTGGTTGACATAACCCCACGGGCAACCTCCAGTGCATGGCAACGAAACATAGAACATGATTGCACCCTTAGGATTCTTGCTCCTGAATTCGGCGATTTCACGGCCTAACCACTGCCTGCACGTATCGGAGCACCCGTCTTCGGTTTCAGTTACCCGAATGACACGGCAATGGAGGGAGCAGCAAACTGGTGGCACAGGCTCGCGCCTGGCGATTGGGGGAGATACCGATCAGCTCAAGTGCATGATGCCACACTGGGGTGCTGTCAAACGCCTTGGTCAAGATGTCTGCAGCTTGGAGGGTAGTGTCAACATTGATTAGTTCGAACTGCCTATTCACGAATTGCTCCTGGAGCCATCTAAAGCTAATGCGTTGGGTCCTATCCGTGTGCCTTAGCTTCTGTGAGTGTCCCTGCTGCAGGATAGTGATCGTGGCCTGATTGTCTTCCATCAGCTTAACTTTCCACTTATCACTGAGATGCACAGTTAGGGCATTGATGTTTGCTACACTTGTGCCCGCATCAACATTTCCGTACCGAATTTCATCCAACTCGGGATCAATGCGAGCAACAATGCCATCGGGCACATCAAGGGAGGCTTTTCCAGCCTTTTGAGCATACCCATGTGCTTCTTTCCCAAACAGGCTGAGGTGACAGAAAAGCGACAGCGTCGGCAATCCCTCTGCTCTGAGCGCCTGGTTCGCAGCGATGACCTCGGCTTCAGTCGAGCTTGTTGCGGTCGCTGTCTGCTTCCTACTGAAGGCGTTTAGTGGGTAGTACGTGTTTGGCCCTACCAGTATCATGGTGCAACCAGTTGTACTATGCGAGTCATATTCGCCTGCCCAATCCGCATCAGCGAACAGCCACAACCTACAATCAGAGAACTTATCCCCGATAAAACCTCGCATCTTCAGGTCCTTCGAACAGTGTATGTAAGACACAAGCCGATGTAGGGCGCTGTCACACTCAGTGGACCATTTACTCACACGCGAGGCAAGGCTTTGCGTGGCTCTTAGCAGGTCATACCTAGCCATGCGGGCTGCGAATAGGATCTTCATTAGTACCTTTGCAGCGATAGTTTGTAGCCTGCCCTTTGGCTCCTCTTCATTTACGACAGGTCTCGCGACCTTCGAACCAATGAATGGAGTGCTTACCTTACTCAACGAGGAAACGCTAACCTTGGCGAGTTCGCAATATGCGTCAACGCATGACTTGAGGAAATCAGACATGTCGTACTCAACAATGTTGACTTCTTTAGTCATACAACCAACAGGTTTGTCGCATATCGTTTCGGGTCCTTTGAACTTCGAAACTTTGACTTCTTTCTTAGCCGCGGTTTTGTCTCTCATTGATCCAGGCTTTGAGGGCAATGCACATTGCAATGCTGCTTCCTGATTTTCACCGTAGGAAAACACAGTACGTCCGGTCCACCACGCGGTGTCCGCAGAAATGCGATCATTTGCATGACGCGACCACTCATCGCAAATTGGACTTGCTTTGGATTGATCTTTGATTGTCACACGCTGGGGGTCAAGACTGCAAGCGAATGCACTCATTTGCTCTTTGGGACGGAAAAGACACTTTCTGGGCTGCAAGTGATAGCGTGTCCACGTTTTCGTGTTCTCATCATGCTCCCAGTAGTCCTCAGTCCTTCTTTGAGAGCAAACACCCGCGTGTTGCGCAGAACCCTCAAACACATGATTGAAAGGGTGTTCCTCTTTAGACAATCTGACATTGTTCTTTTCGATGTGATGACAAAGTATCTGCCGAATGGCTCGGGCGCGTCGATCTCGACAACCTTCCCAATCAATTCCCATCCCTTATCAAGGCTACCGGCGGGTCCTGCAAGCTTGAAGTCATCAACATATACGACGAGCAGCAGGTCGAGTTCCGGGTGATGGAAAATGGATGTCCATATTTCAGGCAACACTCTTACAAAGCCTTGCTTGCTGAGGGCATCTTCGAGGTGCTTTTCCCAAAGCCCCCCTGAATCTGGATGTCCGTACAAGGCTAACACAAGTGGAACAATGGGGTCAATGTATTGTTTGCTCCAATGGCTGGGCCATCTGTTCTTAGGCAATCTAAGCCATGTGGGAACGCCTTTGAACAGAGCTTGGATGTAGGCTTGCTTCGCATCGGCTTGCGCCTTGCGGTAGCCGGGCTGCGACCCGAAAGCGTCGAGGATTTTGGCTGCCTCCATTGACGCTGGGCTGGACCCTAGCTCCGCAAATAATGCTGCAACAGAGTTTTCATCATAAACATTGTTCCCTTGGAAAACGGTCCTTCCTTTGAATTTCTTGTTGGGATCATCATCGGGAAGCTCGCTACCTTTCTCGTAACAAGCCTCGAAAATCCTTCCAATGTGGACCTTTTCCCCTTTGTTCTGGGCTTCTCTGATGACGCGCCTACACTCATTTACTCTGAACTCATCCCAAGTGCCTTTCTTTCGAAGGTTTTCCCATTCCTTGTCAAGGGCAGCTTGGGCCTTTGGCGTATTGGCTACTTCGGCTTTTGGCACAAGCCTTGCAACGACTGCACTGAACAGTTCAAGAGCAACATCAAATTCAACTTTCTTGATTCGCTCTTTGACCAACTCACGCAATTGCGGGCGATGCGGCTCCTTTGATGACTTGTCCCGTTCCGGAAGAACGGACATCGCAGGCGCGTGCCGGATCACAGGCAATGTCGGCTCGCCCTCGCGGGCGGCGCTGGTCGGCTTTGCACTCGATGCGGCTTCGGGGTGCTCGGATCTGGCCTCCGATGAGACTGCTGTCTCGAGCACAGCCTTCTTGGCATCTGCACGGAGCTGATCTTCATACTGCTGGGTTAGGGCCTTTCGGTCCTGGCTGCCGAGCATGAACCACATGTCGGACGGGATATCGGGAGGCCTTTTGGATCCAGCCTTCCTACGGACGAGCCGAACCCCATCCCACACGTAGCCATCGGGTACTGGTGACCCATCGGGCATTCTGCTTGGGTCGAATGCACCGCCTTTATCAGGCACGACAGGCTTGATCTTCGCTTCGGATTTCTCCGATGCGGCGGGTTCCTCGATGTGGGCTTGCCCACGCTCCAACGGCACAGGATCATCTCGTGTCCTAGCATTGGCAACAGGTGGATGAGATGCAGGGTCTTTCAACAACCTCATCGGGAAGATGAACTTATGAGTCAGAAGCTCAATGCGCTTTGTTCGCTGTACCGTGAGGGACGCATGTTCGATATGGTAATCGAGCCCTGCTAGTTTTGCGACAAGGAACTCGCCTTTCCATGCGAACCCAGGCTGAATGTGGTACCCGAGAAACACGCCTTCATTTGATGTTGGCGAAGTCTTGCCTGCCTGATTGTCTGCTCGAGCAGGGTTGTTCCAGAACAGTACCTTTGCTCCAAAAGGTATCTCAGCTTCATCAAAGGTCTTGTTAAACCTGAGGTACCATGGCGAATCGTTTCCATTCAACTGTGGCAGGATGTTGGTCGCAACTGCATTGTGCTGGATAGCAAATGGCCACATCGACAGTGGGAACCCTGACTGAACAAGGTTCGCACGTGCTCCCTCCAACAGATGTCTGATTTCCCTTTCCACGAAAGATTTGGAAGAATCAACATATTCAATGGAGGTCTGATGACGGTACCCCAACTGCTCTATTGCGGCTTTCAATTCCCGGGAGTTGTCGGTGTAGAGAACTTCAACCTCATCCCTACCGGAAATGAAATGCTGGATCCCTGCAACGGATTGCTCCGTGCTTTTGCTGGTCGATGGGTAAACGTACCTGAACTGCGTATGCACGTCCTTGATCACAAGAGCACACCATTCACCTTTGATACCCTGCTCAATGTTGGCCTTGAGAATCACATGATCAGCAATGATGTGATCTCCAAACGCTTTCGTCTCGAGCCTTCCCTGCCCGCCCTTCGATCTTGCATATGGGGCAAGCATCTTGGCACGTTGGCAAGTGCGGCAAAAGGGATTCTTCGGATAGTGTGCAAACAAGTGCTCTTTGGTACTCGCTTCGGCAACCAGATCTTGCTCTTTGCGGGATCTAACAAACCGCTCAACTTCGTCGTCGGGATCATCACCTTCGTCGATGCCTTCGTCATGAACCAGTGCAGGCGCTGGCTTGGATGCTGCTACTGCACTCAACGATGGCTCAGCTTCACAGCTGGACTCCATGTATGGCACATGACCATCAACCTTGAGCTGGATCAGAGCACCATCAGGGCGAACCATAGTTGGCGCCTTCCCGGATTCCCAATGGAAGGAATATCCTTGATCCAGACACTTCACACCCAGCGACAGCACTGCGGGAGAACTCTCGAGGATGTAAGGCTGAGCAGGCTCACACAATGCATCGACATTGATGTCGGCGATTTCGGAAGCAGTAATGTTTCCGTTTGCAGTCACAAGGCGAATAGGCTGAGGTGCCTGTTTCCGAATTGCCTTGGACGCATTCCTCAGTGCAGCTTTGCTGATGAGGTCCTGCTCACTACCGGAATCAATAAGCCACACGTCCTTTCCCTTTGGTGCAGGGGTGGCTGCCCTTGGCGCTTCGACATCCTTGCGAACATCGTGAGGCGGCATGGCAATTCTCAGGCACTCATCACACGATAGGCTTGAGATGGAATCGGATTCCACATCGCACATGAAACCACAAGCGGGCTGGGCTCCATCCTCAATGGCTTTGATTACGGCACTCAACTGGTTCGCGGCCTTGCGCGCTGCCTTATTAGTCCCTTTGGTCGGCCTAGGGCAGTCCTTAGCATTTGGAAACATCCTGTTATACTGCCGTTCCTCATACTCAAGCTTGAAACCATCGCCTTCGGCGGGGATCTCATGCACATGAGCGTTGGTGTCAAACGACACCCCAATGGGATTGATCGGCTTGGCAAACATGGCGTACCTAGTGCATACTGCGGCGGCCTTGGCCTTGGGCTTAGGCTTAGGCGAATTTGCACGCTTCTTGGCCGCAGGATTTGCGTTGGCCTCGTTGCTCGATGCCGCAGCGGCAGATTTGCCGCCCGTGGAGGCATGGCTAAACTTGCATTTGTCACCTCTAGTGCACTTCCCTTGGGCAAAGAAAGAACACGGTGCTTTCTCTCCTTTACCGCCTTTGGGGGAACTTGGCCTGCCGCGGGTCGCGGAGCGTCCTCGCGGCTCCTTGCGGTGCGCGTAAGGGCAGTTTGCCCCCCTCGTGCACGAGCCCTTCTGGAAGTCAAAGCAGTACTTTTCCTCGGTGTCCTTCGGCTTAGGTGCGCTCTTTTTCTTGGGGTCCCTCTTTTCAGGGGCGGCAGCACCAGCCTTGGGCGTTGGGGCTTTACTGGCATTGACCTTGGACACGCGCTCTCGGTTCTCGCGGAGCCTATCCCTCTCGATTAGATCCCTCATGCAACGCATTAGGAAATCGTACGATTTGTTGGGATCATCATCACGGCAACGATCATATGTGTCAATGTCGTACCGCAACAGATGGCAGCTTCTCACTTGGCGAAGCAAGATGTCTTTCAACACCTTTTCTTCCGGCGGCCTTTTCATGCCGGCGATCACGGAATCCCAAGCGTTTAGGAAACGTTTGAGATCAATGATTCCTTCGCCGTGTCGCGAGACACGCAACAGGTCCTCCAAGGAGTAGAGGTTTCCGGCTTCTTCACTGGTCTTGAAATATTGGTCAAACATAAACAAGACCTGCCTTCCTCTCATGGCCTTTCCCTCCTTGGCACATTCTTCCTTTGCTGTTAGGATTCGCTGAGCCAGATCGCCTTTCGCTGAACGCGTGAGCGCTGCGAGAATCTTCGTGTCTAGGGTCACGAATTTTCCCGGTTCGCCGAGCTCCTCCAACAGCTTCTTCTTGTCCTCGCGATCGGACCAGACTTCCATGATCCAAGGCCAAGCCTCGTCTGGACGGTCAGATGCAGCGCGGACGTCCTCACGAACCGATGTTTTCCATTCACGGTACGTTTCAGGAGTTGGCATCTCCTTGAATCGCAACGTCTCGCTTTCGCGGGTTCTGGGCTTTTCATCGTTCGTGTGGCCTTTTACTAACTTCATCAACATTTTGGCGAATGCTTCTTGGCCGAGGTTAGGCCCGAGGCCATCACCTTCGTCTTCATCACCATCGCCATCGCCATCATCATCAGGTGGCGGACCGCCGGGAGGCTTGCCACCCTGCTTGCGGTCAGTTGACATTGGCCCCTGAGAGAACTGCAGGGGTGGGACCGGTGCACTTGTTTTCACCGGGGATCGGCTGCTACCTGATGGCTTTTCAGCTGGTCCTTGCGGATCGCGAGCATCTGCGGGCAGTGCTTCGCATTCGGCAGTTGGAATCACGCTAGGGGTATATTCATCCCCGTAACCGTCATAGGTAACAAGCGACCTCAACTTTTCCTTTGCATATTGAAACGGATGGGTCAACGGGTCCAACATTGACCTTTGGGACCGAGCTGACTTCATGTCGTCGGTCATCAACTCTGGTGAATCCTCTCGGGTATCACCTACCCCTTTGGGCTTCGATCCATCCTCGCGGAGGTCGTGTTGCTTCTGATACTTCTTCAGCTCATCGAGGCGTTTTTCGCTTCAACACGGGCTGTGTCATCGGCGTGCTTGGCAGCTTGCTCATGAAGGAGCTGCTGGGCTTCCGCCAGGGTGGATTCAATGGCTTGCCTAAACTCAGTTGTTTTGTGTCCCATTTCCGCTTCATGCAATGCTTGGGCATTTTCCTCACACACTTGGCTTATCCTAGCTTCAGCGAAGTTCACTTCTTGAATGAACTCGTCGCTCACTCGCTGTTCGTATTCACGAATTCTATGCGACTGGGCTTGCGCACATTCGGCATAGTGTGCATGCAGCTGATTCTGTGCGACACGGAGCTCCTCACGGTTTTCCGCTTGCAGATGCGTGACAGCTGCTTGATGCAGGGCTTCGGCTTCAGACCTAATGGCTGCATCATTCCCAAAAGCAAAGATTGCGGTATTGTACAGTTGAAGGGAATTCATCAGGGTGCGGTTGTACTGCGCATTAGCGCTTGATGCGAACATTCGCACACCGCCGCCGGTGGCGTTGTTGGAGCTAGCTCCGGCAGCATCCACAGGCATGTTGGATCCATCAACTGGCACAAGGGAACCGTCCATTGCTTAGAGCTAGGGGCCTACGGCTGATAACCTATAGATTCAAGGGTTACCGGTTTGGGGCCCAAAAGGAAACAACAAACCGTCCAAGTGCGCTGCTCGCACATTTTCACGCTTGAACAGCCACACTGCGGATGCAATGGATGTAAAACCCCATATTGACCGATCAAATTCTTCAATATACATATCAAGCCACAAGGCAGGATGCCTGCTATACATGGGGGATCCCAGAATTGGTGTCCGGCTGTTTTTCTCCATACCAGCCCCAAAAATGGGAACCCGCCCGGGGCAAATGAAAACTAGGACCTCCAGTAGAGAGGATAGAATAAGGGTACCCTTTTTGCTGTAGGCTATTTTAGTCGGGGAACCCTCCACCCAAAAAAGGAGAGCGAAGGGCACTACTGCAAAAACCTAGGGATTCCATGGGGCCTTCGTGGTTTCTTTGCCTTCGGCAAAATCACTTCGTCCCGGGCAAGTGTATTGGGCCGAGCCAACTTGTTATTTTTTAAGCGTTTGCATGGCGCTGGGTCAAAACCCAAATCGTGCCCCCAGTGAACCTCCCAATCCAACCACTAAAATAGGTTCCAAAATGGGTGGTGCACCTATCCCAAATTGGGATCCCATTGGTTTTGACAACCACAGCCATATAGTAAGCCATGGTTGTTGGACCGAGAAAAGCTCGCCCCGATGAACGCGGCGAAGGCGACGCACGACTGAGGACTTGGGCGTGAAGAGCTCCAGCATGGCGGCGGGCAATGGCAGCAACGGGCCCTGGGGCCACCCATTGGTTTAAACATGTTGGTAGTGGTAGGGTGGGGCCATTGGCTTTTTTCATGTTTTTAAACCGCTGGGGATGATGTTTTTTTCCTGGCAAAGGTGGTGTTTAAACCATATTTTGCCTAACCCAGGGCCCACCATGGCGTCCCAAATCCATCGATCGGCGGAGACGCACCGATTGCCTCCATTTGCTGAGAAGTCCCCTGGAAAAAAATGAGAGAATATTTCCAATAGTGATAGATTCCTTTAAAACCAACAGGGGGAAATAACAAAAACATATTCTTGAGCAAGTGGAAGATTGATGGTTTGGATGGCTGGCTTGCCGAGTCACCGCTGGCCTCTTTTTTTCCCTGGAAAAAACACACAAGATCAAATAACTCAGACCCTTAGTGGAGGTCCGTAAGCATTGGCACTCTTGTCTTGGTTGATGTACAAGGGAACCTCCTCCAGAAAAAAGGTAACCAGGTCAATTGTTGGAGGCCTGGGAAAAGCGCCAAAAAGAAATAAGCCAACTGGCCCAGCAAAAACAACAAGGGGAGACATGGTGAAAACATACGTCTTGCTTTGCGTTTCTCGTCCAAGACAAAAGGCATGAGCCGTCGTCGCGAGTCTACCGTTTTTGGCAAATCACACTATTTGGGTGTAGATCAAAATTAAACAGCTGGGGTTACGCGGGTGGCGGATCGCCAAGAAACACGGGGTTCCTTGATGCTCTTCGTTTAAATGCATCCAAACGGATGGCTCCATCTGTTTGGTACAGATGTTGTGGGGACTTGTCCTTGACGGAGCTCGTTTGGACATGGCCAGCTACAAATGGCTCCAGTGCGAAACCGAGACAAAACGGAATGCCCCTTGCCCACGCTCCAAGTACGAGCCCGGGGAACCTTTACTGGGCAGCTTCCATTTACAACTTCTCGTCTTTCCAGGCCGCCTGGGCTCGCTCAGTCTCCGGAAAGAAAGGGGTAGATCTGCCCCGGGCTTCCGGATCCGCAAAGACGGCGGCGACACTCCGAAGACAAACTTGGGGCTTCTCATGGTCCAGGCGACAAAGGAACCTTCGCCTCAGCGTCCGCCCTGGTCTCGGAATTGTCGACAGTACCAGCGAGAAATGTAAGGGCATCTGTTACTGACCTCGTTTGTTTTTGACCAGCGTGGTAGCTCCAGAAAAAGACAACCTCACCCACAAAATGGGAGGAACCTGCCAGGACCGATCACTTGCGTCCTTGAGTGTTCGACCGAGATCTGATACTTTTGGGAGCGAGTTGAGGCTTTAAACATGGTTCGGGCTTTAAACCCCTATGAAATGCCACGAAACCCCACTCGCAACACCCCTCTGGCTTGAATCCCATTTTAAACCCCTATGGCTCCATGCTTGACTTCCATTTGAAGCCCTGCGGCCACGGCCCACGAGCGACGGGGCTCGGATAACACCAGAAGAAACTCCAAAGACGGCCAGGCAACAAACAAAGCTGCAGCAACAAACACAAAGCCCAAGAGAATCCACAGAAAACCGAAACAAAGCAAAGAAGAAACACAAAAGGCAGCCCAAAGAACCCAAGTAACCCCCAAGACACTGACACGAACTACACAAAAACAAGAAACACAGCAAATGACACCTGAAAGGAACCAAGGGAACGCAAAGCCAAAATCCACAAAATCCGACCAAGGGACCAACACATCAAACATCCTAACAAAGCCCACAAGCAAACAGAGTAAACCCCGAATCCCAAAAGAAACAATGCCAACTGACCCCCCAATTGCGAGAAACCTACAACATCCAACAAGCTTAAGAAACTGGGAATGCAAGAACCCCAAAAGCAAACCTAGAAGTCCCCAAACAACTCCCTAAAGAAACAAGGCCCCCCCCAGAAAACCAAACACTCACCACCCGGGAACACAACTCATGTCCTACCAAAGTGGTCATAGTCTGGACAAATTGGGAAACACATCCCATCCCTTCTCTCAGGCAGGAGTTTACGCCTGAGTAGGTGAGGTGATGACGGCCCCAAAGAAGGTCATAGAAAGCTGCCCCCCTGGGTGTAGGATGGGTTTTTCCAGGGGTTGATTCCTTTTCCATTCTTTTCAAGCATCGTTCTGTTCAAGAGCCAGCCTGCTTCCCAGGGTTTTTGGTGGTTTTCTAGAAAGGATCCCTGGAAAGCATGGGGAAGCCATCGGACCCCCGACTTTTTGTTCTTCCGGGCCCCGGCCAGCGCCGGCGAGCGCGGCGAGCCGGAGCCCACTAAGTTGCCTGGCGATCCCCGGCATTTTTTCGCCGAGGCCCGGGTGGAAGGAACCGGGTTTCTTCCATTTGGTTCAGGCCTCAGGAAAAAAATAAGAATATGTCCAGTAGGGATGAATTCCTTTTACAACCAACCAGGGGAAAAACACATATTCTTAAGCCAATGGAGGTTTTGGGGATTCCCGCATACAGGAACGCCGTAGGTTGGAGTAGCTTTTTGGGGTCATTCCAACTCATTCCCTGAGAGTCAGCAAGTTTTAGAGATGGATGGCCATGTTGAATAGGAAAGCCACCAAACAAGAGGGGATCTAAGGGTGCCACACCCGGGTCCAAAGTCTTTTAGCCGCCCAAGCGCCCCATTCTTGCCCGCCAAGGAAAACCATCACGGCCCCCCTTGAAGGATGTCATTGATGTGATCCTCACTAGCTGGGCTGTTCAAAGTGAAGTGTTGGCCAATCCTGACCCGCAGTCCCCTCGAAAACCACTAGAAAGGGACCCCTTTTGCAAATCCAAGGCAAGGATTACAAATTGCCTTTGAACAGCCCAGCTAAGTACTGAATGAGGCACATCAAAACTGAGGAGATGGTCATGTCCCACCACTTTCCAGGTGCTTGCCTCCTTTGAAACTTTCCATGTTCCCGATCTTGATTTCCCTTGCAACATATTTCAGGCGCCAGGTTGCACCCCTCAAAGCCTCCCCTCAAACTTTCCGCGTTCCCCATAAACAAATCCCTTGCACAACATTTCAGGCGCCAGAGTGCCTTGGTTGACGTTGGACGGGAAGCAAACACTAAAATTTTAGCAGTTGAGTGGATTTGGATTTCAACCACTAAACCACAATAAGCAAACATGTCAAAACTGTGTCCCAACAACAACCATGGTGCGCCCCTCGAAGATCCCTCCCCAAAGGAGTCTTGCCGGGCTCGCTTTCCTCTGGGCCCTGGTGGACCCAGGCCACCGCGCCGGGGCCATCCTCAGCGGTTTGGCTCCCAACTGATGGGCAACTTTTCCTACCTCCAAATTTGAGAGGGTAGAATAAGGGTTCCCGATTTTTCCTCTATCCATTTTAGGGGAACCCTCCGCCAAGAAAGTTGGTCAAAGGGCACTGGGGGACCCAGTTTCCCTTTTGGTGGTTTGCCCCCATGGGTCCCATGAACAGGACCTTTTGATCAACTCGCAAATCGACCCAAAAACTGGTGGCTTCAACGGAGTTGTCTGGCTTCCCCAAATTTGGGGCGCAAGAAAAAAGAGAGGCCAGGCACTTTCGGTTTCACCCTCCACTTCAGGAATGCCTGTATACCTGCTCCAAGTATATATATATATATATGTATATGTATTATACATGCGTTCTTCAGGTATATCCTGAAGAACCTGGATTTGTTTAATATGCAAATACCTCCCTGTTCAGTCAAGCAGGGGAAAAAAAAAACCTCCAGGCAGCGCGTCCGTGTCTCAACTTCCTAAGCTCAGGATGAGTCCGATGAATTGCGGCAGCACCTTCCCGGTTCCTCTCAAGGGATCTGTCATTTTTTTTTGACAACTCCCGCCATGGGCATGTGCCTTTCTCGAACAGAGGGTTAGCCGGCAGCCCCAAATCACCAAGCAGCCACCATGAAGTCGCGGTTTGCGGACAGGGCTGTCTATGACAACCCACATGTTTGGCGGGGACAAAGGCCTTTTTGGCCTAACCACTAGCACAACCTGTTGGTCCGTCGCTTACTGGGCGGCCCGACCAGGTAGTCTCTGCAGGGCTGCCAGAGCTGAGTCAGCAACGTCTTCACCTGCGGTTTTCGGATGTCGTAGCATTCCGTCGAGAATTGACTGGATGTTTGGATCATCTCATTTCAATTGGGATAGCATCCCATGCATTGGGGAAAAGGGAAGCAAGGGAAACAAAGCCCCTGTCCACATGAAAGGAACACTGAGCACTGGACGTTTCTTGGGGCACCCTTTTTCCCAAGCGCCTATGGGGTCAACCCGCCAATCCTGATTGGGCAGCCCTGGTTCTAGGAGAGTTCCTGGCAAGTTTCAGGGGATGAACGGCCGATGTTGGTGATACTTGTTGGGTTTAGACAACAAAACCCAGCCATGTTTGGCGTCATACCCAGTTGCCATGCTTCAATGGCACTCCCAAAGAAAGGCCGGTCACTTTCAGTAGAGCCAAGTGGACAACAGCCATCACAGTGTTTGCCGAAACCCGAAATAAAGGTTCAAGCAAAGGACTTGCACGGGTGAGCTCGTTTCACCCCAGGTGAGACTATGAAGCTCGATGCCAGTGACGTGGGAGGGCATCGGATTTTGATCCCTGGGGGCCTCTCAGGTGATGGACGTGGGCCGAAGGCAATGCTCCCAGGGAATGCTTGCTGAGTTGTTTCCATGTTTTCCGGCGAAAAATCAAGACGAATACTCCCTTTGTTCCTTGGCCATAGCACCAAGGTCTGGAAGAATGACTTGGGTGTTCGGCCGAATGAGCCAGGAGGAATACGACTTCCGTAACTGTCCAACTCTGAGAGGTGTTTGGAGTTTCGGAATGAGATCTCCCCATCGCTCTCGCAAGATGCCTCGGGGGGGGGGGGGCCTTAAAGTACGAGGCCCAAATATGGTCTAGTCAGAGCATGCCTTGCCAATCCTTGCCGCGGTTTGGCCGGGGCGGCCTCCTTTAGGGGGGGTTCTGGATGGTCCCATGGCAGAAAGTGCTGAGCATATGATGCCTGGGTCCCCGCCGTGAGTTTCCCTAAGCGGGGTGATGCTCCTCAAGGTCAAACCTAGAGAGAGCGGTTGTTCAAACCTTGGTGGTTCACGAAACCCAGTCTTGAGAAAGCTAAGGAATCCAAGGACAAATGGCAACCATGTCTGCTTCTGTTTTGATGTTTGTTCCCCCCAAGACAGTTTGAGGGGGAGTGCAAACCCTGATTAAGCATGGGATTAAGTTTGGCATCAAGGGCGGTGTGAAATTGAAACAACCCATTTTGATCCCCATGGAGCTATGCAGAACCCATACCTCTCAAGGTCACAGTTTGCCACAACAATGGACTACCATCGCATACGGGGATGTGTCAAAACGAGGATTTGGACCCCAAATCCAAAATGGTGTCGTTTCCCAACTCGGGCCTGGGTGTGAATTTTGATAGGGGGCCCGTTGGTGAACATCATTTGGGTGTGGACTCACGCCCACCAACCACTTGTGCGGTGGTCGCCTATTAACTCAGATGTCCAGTGGCCATGGGGAAAAAAGACATCCTTTTTTGGTTGGTTGCCTTGAAAGGGGAACCCTTCCCCAAAAAAAGGAAAAAAGGACACCACTGGGCAGCCGGGTTAAAATTCATAGCTACCCAAAAACAGGTAGCGCTCAACAAAAACGCAGCCAGCCCATGTGCCAACTCCCTGGCCTTGTTCACATGGCCCTGCAGGCCCTTGCGCTCCATCCGCGGGCTGGACCTCCGTCCAGGCCGAATTTGGGGGAACCCTACTAGGTTCTCAACCCAAGAATTTCCGACCAAAGTGGTTCGCGAGTTGCACCCCCCTGGGTTTAGGATGAGGTTTGAATAAGGGTACCGCCTTTTTTCTGTAGTCTATTTTAGGGGATCCAAAAGCGTCCAATTCCAAGAATTCACCACACGCATGTCAACGCAAACCTAGCGGCTTCTCTCCTGATCCAGAAAGTCAAGCTGGCACCTTCCTCTCCTCTCCTCTTCCCTTCATGTCCTTCCTTTCCTAGGCTTCCCTGTCATTTCCTGCCTTCTTGCACTAAACACCTCTGCAGAAAAAAGCCCCGACTCATAATATGAATGCATGACTAGTCAACCAAAACTGACATTTTTCCGATACCGTGCACTCTACGCAGAGAAACAGCAACATGTTGGGTTGACGGGGGGGGTTGGCCCGGGGTGGGGTGGGGTGGGGTGGGGTGGGGATGATAGTGTTCATGAGATGAGAGGTGACCGCTCTTTGGGGTGGGGTGGGGTGGGGTGGGGTGGGGTGGGGTGGGGTGGGGTGGGGTGGGGTGGGATGGGGTGGGGTGGGGTGGGGTGGGGTGGGGTGGGGTGGGGTGGGGTGGATGATAGCGTTCATGAGATGAGAGGTGACCGCTCTTTGGGGTGGGGTGGGGTGGGGTGGGGATGATAGCGTTCATGAGAGGAGAGGCGCCCGCTCTTTGGGGTGGGGTGGGGTGGGGTGGGGTGGGGTGGGGACGATAGCGTTCATGAGATGAGAGGTGACCGCTCTTTGGGGTGGGGTGGGGTGGGGTGGGGTGGGGTGGGGTGGGGTGGGGTGGGGTGGGGTGGGGATGATAGCGCTTATGAGATGAGAGGTGACCGCTCTTGGGGTGGGATGGGGTGGGGATGATAGCGTTCATGAGAGGAGAGGCGACCGCTCTTTGGGGTGGGGTGGGGTGGGGTGGGGACGATAGCGTTCATGTTCGGCCGGGGTGATGCAATGCAGGATTGCTTTGTAACGTGCTCGCACCTTCTTGAGTGCTCAGGCAGATGGAGTCTGCAGGTTTAGCTTTGGTCATACTACTTCGTTTGGCGAAGGTATCGCCCATTCCGTTCTTGCGAAAGTGGTGGCATGAAGATGTGCGGTATGTGGATGCTCTACACGAGATTTGCTGCAACGCGATCAACCCGGACCCGACCGGGGAGGCAGTTCGAGAAGTCATGCTGCAGATTCCCAGGCTAGACTTCGAAAAGGAACGTTGGGCCTCCACCTGGACTTGTTTTCTGTGGTAGGCTCAGGACTGATCCTTGTGGTGTTTAGGTTGACAGTGCTTTGGGGCTTGTCGGAAACCCACCCAATTAAAGCATAACACGGAGGCATGTACGTATATAATATATATATATATATATTTATATTTATAATATATATATATATATACGTATATATATATATAGATCGATACATATATATATATATACATATATGTCTATTTATATACATATATCTATTTATATTTATGTGTATATATATATATATATATCTATTTATATATACATACATATACATATGTATATCTATATATATATTTATACGTCCGCTGATAAAACAAACGTGGAACTGTCACGGCAGCGTACTCCAGTTGTTATCTCGGGTACGCGAAGTTGCAGGGTTTGGTAAGCGACATTCCTGGGAGGCATGCTGGAAAATGCAGTGATTCGTGGCACATTTGAGCACCTGTTCAACGCGATGCACTTTCAACTCGCCATCGTCCCGGGCCAACCCCCCCCGGCAACCCAACATGTTGCTTCTCGGCGCGCGCACCCTTTCGAGGCGGCATCTTGGAATAACCGGTGCTTCAAACCCCAACCGTTCAACAACAGGTGAGGGTTTGGTCACAGCAGCCATCCACCAGATTCGGTCAAAGAGAATCTGGTCTCCTTCAAGGACCAATGAACCTACGCCCGCGTGCATGCTGTCCAGTTCTCTACTAGTTGCCAGAAAACCCCTTCCCCAAATTGAAAATACGTAGCCTGGGTAGCCCCGCATTCCTTGCAGTCCATATGTTTCCATGTGGCCGGCAAAGGGCACAAGTATGCCACATCCTTCCATGCATTGATCCGAAGGTGGAAACGAGACATGCTGGCTAGACTAAATCACAGTAGCGCCGCTTCAGCAGTCTTCCTCATAACCCGTCAGTGTCATGCTTTTGACCAAACTGACGGAAAAGTTGCAAGGGCTGAGTTCCTTCCTAGAAACCCACCCCCTGGAAACACCACCCAGCCCCCTTAGCGACGCCTCATCAGGGGTTCTTCTGCGGGACGAAAACCAGGGGCGACGAATCTCAACATTGGCAGCCCTCCAGGACTGAAATCGGCTCCCGACCAAACAGGCTCGCCAGTCCGTAAGCAAATAGAACAGAATTCCAGTCACCAGACAGCAGTGCAACCCACATGGAACAAAACGGGTTCAAGACGTCTCACCCGCGCATGGCAAACATTGAGCGAAATGGCCATGAACTTGCGGTGGACCCTTCCCAAGAAAACAACAAAACGGAGCCCTGCCAATCCTTGGCAAACCAATGTTAACTTAGGATAAAACCGGAGGAGCTCACAGGAATCCCCCTTCAACCAGTGAATCCCCCCCTCCCAAAGGGGCTTGCCACCCGCCACCTAGTGGACCCTCAGACACGACTTTCCGTTTTCGCTTCGCAAACTCCGTCCACTAGGCTGGAAATAGCACCCCAGCAAAAAAAATCCAACTTGTTTGCCTGGCTCGTGGAAAACAAAGGGACCCCAAAAAAGCAAAGACAAAAAAACTAGGGGAGCTAATTCTGGGGAAGGCTTTGAGACCTCCACACAGCTCGGGTTTCGGGTTTCGGCTCGGCATCCGGGCCGGTCAACTTCCACAAAGTTCCAGTCGCTCAAGTCCTCGTCCTCCTGGAAACACCGAGGCCCTCGATCTTGGTTGCAACGGCCCGGCAAAATGTTGTTCACTTTTTTGGGGGGGTTTAGTGGAAAAAACCCTATGTTTGGGGACTTTACTGGAAAACCCAACTTGATTTCCCCAAAAGTTAAAGATCCAGGTTTAATTTTTTGGGGGTTTAGTAGAAAACCCAACTTGATTTCAACCAAACAGTTAAAATATAAAGATATCCAACCGAATAGCGGTCAAGTCGAAGCGAAGAAGAAGGCCTGGCGGACGAGGATTCCGGTGCCAACTCCACCAGGGATAAGACACATTTACCACTTGCGCTTGAGGGTGCCCCGATTTTGAAAGAAACTCAACCCACGCAACACCGTATGATGTGGCTCAAAATTCAAGATCCAGAGGATTACAGGTTTGAGTCTACTTTTCCATTTACCAGGGTTTCATTTTGGGGCCACGCCCATATGTCTCAAATAGGGGAACCTTGTCTGGATGGCGTGGGACACCAATCACCTGTCCCTAATCTTGAGAACAATTTTGCCAGCCGCTTTCCTTTAAATCAGCAGGGGAGAAACGAGGCACTGGGCGATGGAGATCCGAACGTACTTGAAGCTGCAGTGGTTCAAGTGACCCCCTGCAAAGAGAGAAATCAACTTCTAAGTGGAGAACAAGTTGCATTCTAAAGGTCGAAAGGCCGGGCCAAAACAACAAACACGACCAAGGAAGGAGGTACTGCTCCTCCGGGCAGTGGTGTCCCGTCGTGCATCTCCCGAGTGACAGGTTACCCCTAAAAAGGAACACCTCAACAGCGGTTTCGTCAACCCATGGCTCTGCGCTCTGCACATGTCTTGAGCAGGTTTGCTGTCGGGAGTCACCTCCCGTTCTCCAGGATTTTTTTAAATGGAGGCCAAGCGGATTTTCCCTTTGTTTCGACTGGCAAACTACCGAGAATCCAAAAGACAATTGCCCCTTGCCCTCAGAAACCGAAATGGGGGCCTCTGTTTGGGATTCACCAGTTTTGGTGGACCCACCAAAAGGGCGGAATCCACTCCCTAGGAACTCAAGACCCTATGAGGATGTTTGAGCCACAAGGACCTGGTCCAGGAACTCTGAAGACAAAAGCAGTGTATGCCCCAAAAGTTGCAAGTAGGGGAGCAAGCAAACTCTCCTCAAATTCCCATGTGCTTGGCTCTTTTTTTTGCGACATTTGCATCCACCATGCAGCTTGCTGAACCTGAAACGAGGGCTGAGGCTTGCGGATAACCGATCGATCTCTCCTCCGCGGCCTCTTTCGGGGCGGATGGAGTCTGCGACAGGTCGAGAACGCTCGCATATTGGATGCTTCCCAAAGCGGGGGGGGGGGGGGTGACACAGGGGGGGAAGGGGGAAACAGTGTTTCTCGTCTTTTTGGCGGCTTCTCCTCCCTTACACTTGGTCCCAACAGTGTTTCTTTCACATCGGCGACGTGTGTGCTGACCGATGCTGACATAGTTGGAGCACTATGCTGACATATGCTGAACAACGTGTCTCTTTGGTCAAAGAGATGACACTGGCACTAAAACCCACCGAAAGCCATGCCATCTATTTGAATGCGCTTGTTTACCTGAGTTACAATCAAAACCCGGTATTCAAATGGTCGACCCAGAACCATGCTTCAAGAATGAAGAAGGCGGATTCCCGCAGCGATATATGGTTGGGATTGTCCCTTACAAACCTTCATCTACCCGGGTTTTGAGCAAGTGGCTCACCTGTGAACTTGCTTCCATGCGGGCCGCAAATCTCTCTCCAGCCTGAGCTCTGACTTCTTCTTGTCGCTCCTGGCCATGCAGACTGCGCGCACAGCGTTCATCAACAATCCCTCGGGGACCATTGTTGTCAACCCACCAAAGGTCAAACAACCAGTTTAGAGGCTTGGATGTACCCCTAAAACAGCGCAAGCAACACCGAAATGCATTGAGAAAATCGCGGTTGGGGGCCGTCTAGGGGCGGTCTCTGAACCCAAAGCGGATTCAACTCACGCCCACCAGGTGGCGGCCCTGCTAGCCTTCACTGGACGAATTCCCGGAACGCCAGGAGCAAATGGAGATGTTGAGGGATTCCTCAAAACCAGCATAGTAAACCGGATAGATCCGTTCATTTCAACAACCTGGGACCTGAACACTTGTGATGCAGGGCATGGCTCTTGTCCACCGCTGCTTCAACATCAAATAGTGGAACTTATCCCTCCCCTTTTTGTGGAGCTTCAAAACCCAAAACTACTGAGTCAAGCCTTGAATTTGTAGGACAGCGACGCTGACGCGAACAAAGACAGTGGAGTCAAGCCTCCCGCAGCTTTCGACCCAGCATGCTGCATCCGGCTTCCATGTATGACTCTTTTGGGGCTTCTTTGCGATTCCCTCCAAATAGCATCGGCTTCCGGCTCCTATATCTAGACCATTAACACCTGATACCTCATGCTGAACGTGCTTTCAGCTCACAGACCTCATACTTAGATGAGGCTGTTTTTTTTGACAGCCAACGCAAGGAACAAAAGTGCGTTTTGCCACATGACTTGGGATCTGGCATGTGTTCGTCCCAGTCCAACGTGTCCCGGCCGCGATTACTGAGATTTGTCCAGCCTTTTCTTTCACTTCTTCTTGCCGCTCCTGGCAATACAGATTGCAGGCAGAACATTAATGTTCCATCCACACTGAGAAAGGCAACACAAGACAACAAAAGCAGCAACACCATCATTCTAGTAAAAGTGAAAGAGCACTAAGCACGTGCAATCGTGATTGCCACACAAGCTATATCTGATGATGGCTAAAGTGACAGCTTCTGCAAACATGTTAGAAACGTGGTATACAGCACCGAACAACGGCAATCGCATTTCAATAGCAGTCACGTCAAAGAAGCCCCGCAAGCGTGACTCAACCTAGCGGCATCTCCAGAAGGTGAGCCTGATTAATATGGTTCTCCCATGAGTTCTGGCATTTCATCCGCAGAAAAGCTGGCAGACTTGTTCCAAGTTGTCTTTGGCTACCAAGAGTCACCAGAAGTTTCATTTCAACACCCTGGGACCTGAACAGTTGTCATGCAGGGTATGGCTCTTGTCCATCGCTGCTTCAACATAAAAAAAGGAACTCCCCCTCAAAAGGCGTTCCTACAGTTTTGCCAAGTCTTCATGATTTTCCAAGGAGCTTCAAAAGTCAGAACCACTTCCATACATTGAGTACTGAGCAATTCTTCCCCTCTGAGCAAAACTGGCTGGTGGAGGTTCAATGTATGATTCGATCATTGCAATTAAAAAGCCCTAAGAACTCTGGCCGGACCCACCCAAATCCAGCCATATGGCTGTGGCTCAAAGACATGTACCAAAATGGCACCTTGACAAATGGAACCAAAGACTAACATCTGCGTAAGCCTAGGTCTTTAATTTTGAGTCACACCCATACGGAGAGGTGTGGGGAATGTGTGCCTTGCTTTGAGAGGACCCCTTTGGGGTTGTCTCAAAGGGAAAGCAAAGGGAAGCCCCCCGATTGTGGAGGCGTTTGCAGTGAGACCGAAGGGAAACTCACGGCAAACCACGGAATCGCCATGCGCCAAAACCGGCGCACCATGCCAATGGAACCCACAAGGGAAACCACATTTTTCTCTGCTTGGGGGGGGGGTCTCTCCCATTTTTGGTGCCCCACCGGGGCCCCGGCACTTGCAGCTTTGGATGGGGCGACGCAACTCACAGCCTGCGGATCGCAAGTTGCCCCCGCGAGACTCGGATGATCCCTGGATTCACGGACGCCAAAACGAAACCCGCGTTCGGCCAATGGATGGCACTTGGCTGAAGGGCTCCCTTGGTGAAATCTGCAAGTTTCGCCATTGTTTCTTTTCGGCATGTGCCCGGTACCCCATTTTCCTGGGAAGGGGGGGGGATTGTGAATCTGCAAATTCTGCAAAAAGCCTCGAAAAAGACGTTGATGCCCAAGTAAAGAGCCCAGATCCTGGTGAGCTCGTTTCACCCCAGGTCGGCTCGTTTCACCCCAGGTGAGCAGTTGGATGTTCAACCCAGTATGGGTCAAGTTTCACCCAGTGGATGTTCTGCATTCATCTGCGGTCCGTCAGTGTGTTAAGAAATTTTATGAGGCAAGAAATTAGACCCTGAAATGGAGTAGAAATAAATTATTTGAGACTCTTGAACGCTCCAAACACCAAATAAACATCTCCCCACTGAATCTGACCAGCATACTTATATACTTATACGCAAGCCCCAACAAACACACACATGAACAGCCGTCTGGGCATCACTTCGGGGGTGCCGTTGCGGGTAGATGCGTTTTCCCGAGCCCGATAGGAAGACGGGATGGACCACGGGCTCCAGATGCGTTTTCCCGGGCCGGGAAGCCCGGGAAAACGCATCTGGACTTGGCACGGCCTACGGGAAAACTACGGGAAGACTCCTTGTGGTGTTGCAACCCTGGTTTGGTAGAACCTGCCCTGTTTGCCTTGTTGTTCAAGATGCCTCCTAACTTGGTAGACCTTCCCCCTATTAGGTATAGAACCTATTTATATAATATGGTGGGGGGGGGGGCTCGCTATTATATAAATAGGTTCTACCTAATAGGGGTCGGCCTACCAAGTTAGGAGGCATCTTGAACAACAAGGCAAAACAAGCTCAAGAACAACTTGTGATAACCAAGACAAAAAGGAAACGGCGCAAGAAAAAAGATAGGATGTGAAGAGAGGTCAAAAAGACAAAGAGAAAGGAGAGGGGAAAGGGGAGGAGAGGAGAGGAGAGGAGAAGAGAGGAAAGGAGAAAGGATAGGGGAAAAGGAGAGGAGAGGAGAAGAGAGGAAAGGAGAAGGAGAAAGGAGAGGAAAGGTGAAGAGAGAAAAGCAGAAAGGAGAAAGGAGAAAGGAGAGCAGAAGCGAGGAGAGGAAAGCAGAAAGGAAAAAGGAAAGGAGAATCAGTCTGGAACATGTTGTTCTATCAGCTTCTGTTCTTACGCCTTGTACCAAGTGCGGCATCTTTAGCAAAACCGAACAATTAAGCTACGGGAAGAAGGGAAGGACCACGGGGTTCCAGAGGCGTTTTCCCGGCATCTGAATCGCATCTGGACTCGGCACGGGCTACGGGAGGAGATCTGGATTGCCGATGCCGGGGGTCCATATACTGCAGTCTTCTATCACTTGAACCATTTAAAAGAACTCACGAAACCTACCAACTTAACTGACCAACATCTACCAAACTTAGAAATCCGGTCAAGACTCTGGATTGACACCACCATTTCTTATTCCCCATCAAACGCTCAAGAAATATCCCAGACCCTGGTCAAATCACGAGGTTTTTCTTAACATACCGATCGACCGTAGTGAACTCCTATCATATGGGTAGCCACATGGGGTCCTTTACACGGCATACCGCCAGGGAAACTCACTAGACAAATACTTTCCACAAAATGGTCCTGTTGAAGCCAGACAATGTTGATCGGCCCTGCTGATGTGCTTGAAACATGCATAACAGGACATATTTGCCAGACAATTACGCTACGAAAATGAAACAAACCCGTAAGGCCATGACAATAGCTCCAAGCGGGCTGACAGGCGAGTTCCTTACAGCAATGGTCACAGCTTTGCAGCAGGTTGGGGCAACAAGCCAAGGTTTTGTCGGACCCTGCAAAGACCGCAGTGAGTTCATAGGCTCCTTGGCACCCCTCAATGCATCCTCAAAGGGTCTGCTCACAATGCAGAGGCCTGTGGGTGCCATGCCTGAACCCGTGTCAGCTTGGGCACTTGCATCCACAGCCTTGGGGCAAGCTTGCAACCCGCAAAAACCCTAGCGCGAACCTTCCCGGGTGGCTCGAGGGCCTAACATAGCCGGTAGAGGAATATGCTTTGGGCCCCCCTTTGTTGCCCCCCTTTGTTGGGTTCCATGTGAATGTCGACCCCGGATCAATAAACCCCCAAAAAAGGGGCTGTCCCCTTTTAGTGAGTTTCCGGATTTCCGGATCACTGTGGGGGACACCGCCAATGAACATAGGTGTATAGATGGCCCTGGTAGTTGATTGAACCACCAGGTAAACCAGGGCCAGAACATTTTCCAACCAAAACCAAAAAGGACCAATGAGATGGGTCTCTTGATTTAAGTTCCATGTAAACTAGGTCCTTCAGACTTGAGAGGTTAGAATAAGGGTACCAACTTTTGTCTGCAGTCTATTTTAGCAGGGAATCCCAAACTCCCCCAAAAAGAACAACGGTGAGAAATTTGGCACCAATCATAGGGGACAGCGGGGGAACGTGGCCACCCCGCGCGCGCGCGCCCGTGCGCTTGCCTCAGGGGGGCTCCGGAAGACGTGCACCGTGCCATTGGCCGCGGCGGCCATGAGGTGCAAGGAGTCCGTGGCGAAGGCTGGCCGTGGCCGACAAAGACACACGGGCGCAAAGCGAACGAATCTGGGTCTCTGAGCTCTGAGTGCTCGATCGACCTTTGGGGAGTTTGGGGGTGGCCAAATGAAGAAGCACAGCCAACAGAAAGGGAAACCCCCGAAACACAGAATGGGAAAACAGGGGCGCCACTGGGTGTCTGGGCTTTGAAAACGCTGCAACTTACAAAAGGGGAGGGGCGGCAACAATGCCCATCGAATTGTCCAAGTCTGATTGTCGAATATGTCACGGGTTCTGAGGGTGGGGGGGGGACATAAGAACATTGGAATCCCGATTCTAATGCTTTGATATTCTCAGTGCATGGCTCGGACAGCGCACAAACCAAATCGGGGTGAGGGGAGAAAACATGAAAGCTATAGTGTCTCTAATTGTCTGAGTGTATAAGTCCCAACATTTCCAACATTCAGGTTTTGCAAATCTAAGCTGTCTAATTGTCTTCTCTACAACCTTCTAAGAAATAGACCATGGTCTGGGCTTCCTTTAGGAACGCAACAAACACTATGCGCTATTGATCGCACCAAATGTCTTGTACCCCTGAGGTTGCGCCCCAATTTATTGGTAGAGACAGTATCATTTGTTGGGTCAATCTGCCCTTCGTAGTGCTCCTTTGTCTTCCAGACTTCTTCCCCACATGGGTGGCCAGAGATAGAGGACGACGGATCGAGGCTTGAGCTTCACCAATACTCAACCAGCGTCAGATACGGGACCCCCGAGCTACCCCAAACATCCAAGGCCTTGATGTCTTTGCGCCCGTCCTTCTTTCCACCTTTGGAATCCTTTCCTTTGCCCCTTTCCTTTGCCAGCCTTTCCACTTCCAGGGTGCTTGCCCTTACCTTCTCCTTTGGGGTTCCCCTTTCCTTTGGGGCCCTTGCCGCGCGAAGGGTATCCACCTGTAGATGGGGCCGCACCGGCCTTCCTCGACCAACAGTCCGTTGCCAAGTGGCCAGGTTTGCCACAGTTGTGGCACGTTCTGGTTTCGCTTTGATGGACAGCATCAACATTCGGTGCATTGGATGACAACTTGACATCCAGGTAAGCCTCAATTTTCGACCGCATCAGGTCGTATGTTGATAGCCTCGCGGCATGCAGTTCCAGGTGTCCCTGAAGATGCATGGGGCACTGGGCTTGCAGACACAATCGACTTGTAGGATCCATTAGGTTGTCCCCTGTGCGTTACACATACTCCAAGTAGTTTCGTTCCCAAGCTTCGATGGACCCTCAGAGACTCTTCAAATCCACGGTGGGCGGATGAAAAAGCTTCCCAAGCAAATGGTAGTTGCTCTGTGCGGTATTGACTTTATCAAACAAAGAGATAGCCTTTCATCCCTCAACATATCTCAACATGCAACCTCATGGAGAGTCCTGCAGGACCATTCTCCTCCAAAGAGGCCCCCCTGGTGGGTTCCACGTTACTGGACCGAAGGGTCCCCTCCAAAAACGCTTCAGCTTTTCCCTTTGAAGCCAACCAACGAAAAGGCACTCACTCCCCACACACGACACCCCCTGAGTCACTATCAAAACCTGGTACAAAAATAGTGCACCCAAAACCATGTAAAGTAGAACGGCGGATTCCCGCAACTCTTTCCGGCTGGGACCGCCCCTTAACCGAGTCATCTACCCGAATGGGTCTTGAGCTTGTGCCTCCCCTACCCGAAAAACCGCTCAGCGCGAAACCACGGCGCTCGCGAGCGCTCGCGCGAGCGCCCCGCGCCTAGTCCGTGGATGCAGCACTCGTTGGCGCCGCGCCGGAAGCTGCACAGCATGGTGAAGGAGGGCACCGCCTGGCAAAACCACCCCCAGACCCCCAAGGGATTTTCAGGGAAGAGCCAACCCCCCAAAAAAATCCGGGGAAAAGCCAGCCACTGATTTGTTGGCAGCTGTTAAAGGGAACTTGGTTTACGTTGGACGTTGCTTTGACTGCCGAAAATCGAGGGACCCCATGGGCTGTTTTTTTGCATTTGGCGTCCCAAGCCACCCAAGGAATGTTGGAATGTTCCCTAACACCATGACCTTGGTCGACGTTCGAAGGGGAGCAACAGTTTGAAATTGTAGCAATTGAGTCGATTTGGATTTCTCACTAAACCACAAGAACCGAAATGCAGCATGTTTTTCAACAACAACCATGATAAGGGTGGCAGTCAGGATTTACCCTTTGGCTTCCCTTGCTGGTCTTCTAATTTTCTGGGGACTCCCTTTTGGTTGGGTTTACAGGGACGCTGAGAACCAGCAAATTTACCTGGTCATTTCTCCAAGAGAGAGAGTGGAGCTTGGCGGAAGAGTTGGCTGAAGATTGAACACACATCACATTTGTGAACTAACACTGATATAGTAAATGGCAACGCTCATGGAGGATCACCCCCGGTTTCCCAAAGCCTCGACGACTCCCTGGCAGTTCACCCCCTGACCCCCAATAAATTTTCAGGGAAAAGCCAGCCACTGATTTGTTGGCAGCTATGAAAGGGAACTTGGTTTACGTTGGACGTTGCTTTGACTGCCGAAAATCGAGGGACCCCATGGGCTGTTTTTTTGCATTTGACGTCCCAAGCCACCCAAGGAATGTTGGAATGTTCCCTAAAACCATGACCTTGGTCGACGTTCGAAGGGGAGCAACAGTTTGAAATTTTAGCAATTGAGTCGATTTGGATTTCTCACTAAACCACAAGAACCGAAATGCAGCATGTTTTTCAACAACAACCATGATAAGGGTGGCAGTCAGGATTTACCCTTTGGCTTCCCTTGCTGGTCTTCTAATTTTCGGGGACTCCCTTTTGGTTGGGTTTACAGGGAGGCTGAGAACCAGCAAGTTTACCTGGTCATTTCTCCAAGAGAGTGGAGCTTGGCGGAAGAGTTGGCTGAAGATTGAACACACATCACATTTGTGAACTAACACTGATATAGTAAATGGCAACGCTCATGGAGGATCACCCCCGGTTTCCCAAAGCCTCGACGACTCCCTGGCAGTTCACCCCCTGACCCCCAATAAATTTTCAGGGAAAAGCCAGCCACTGATTTGTTGGCAGCTATGAAAGGGAACTTGGTTTACGTTGGACGTTGCTTTGACTGCCGAAAATCGAGGGACCCCATGGGCTGTTTTTTTGCATTTGACGTCCCAAGCCACCCAAGGAATGTTGGAATGTTCCCTAAAACCATGACCTTGGTCGACGTTCGAAGGGGAGCAACAGTTTGAAATTTTAGCAATTGAGTCGATTTGGATTTCTCACTAAACCACAAGAACCGAAATGCAGCATGTTTTTCAACAACAACCATGATAAGGGTGGCAGTCAGGATTTACCCTTTGGCTTCCCTTGCTGGTCTTCTAATTTTCGGGGACTCCCTTTTGGTTGGGTTTACAGGGAGGCTGAGAACCAGCAAGTTTACCTGGTCATTTCTCCAAGAGAGTGGAGCTTGGCGGAAGAGTTGGCTGAAGATTGAACACACATCACATTTGTGAACTAACACTGATATAATAAATGGCAACGCTTAAAATGAGTCACCATTGACTCTAATCTATTTCATGGAGGATCACCCCCGGTTTCCCAAAACCTCGACGACTCCCTGGCAGTTCACCCCCTGATCCCCAATTTATTTTCAGGGAAAAGCCAGCCACTGATTTGTTGGCAGCTGTTAAAGGGAACTTGGTTTATGTCGGACGTTGCTTTGAAGGCTGAAAATCCAGGGACCCCATGGGCTGTTTTTCCCAAGCCACCCAAGGAATGTTGGAATGTTCCCTAAAACCATGACCTTGGTCGACGTTGGAAGGGGAGCAACAGTTTGAAATTGTAGCAATTGAGTCGATTTGGATTTCCCACTAAACCACAAGAACCGAAATGCAGCATGTCTTTCAACAACAACCATGATAAGGGTGGCAGTCAGGATATACCCTTTGGCTTCCTTTGCTGGTCTTCTAAATTTTCGGGGACTCCCTTTTGGTTGGGTTTACAGGGAGGCTGAGAACCAGCAAGTTTACCTGGTCATTTCTCCAAGAGAGTGGAGCTTGGCGGAAGAGTTGGCTGAAGATTGAACACACATCACACTTGTGAACTAAAACTGATATAATAAATGGCAAAGCTTACAATGAGTCACCATTGACTGAAATTTATTTCATGGAGGTTCACCCCCGGTTTCCCAAAACCTCGACGACTCCCTGGCAGTTCACCCCCTTGACCCCCCAGTAAATTTTCAGGGAAAAGCCAGCCACTGATTTGTTGGCAGCTATGAAGGGGAACCCTTCTTCAAACAAAAGCGGACAAAGGGAACCCCACTAGATACAAGTGGCATGTGCCATCTTTTTGAAAACATAGTGGGGGTCCCCAAAATGGATTTCGGTGTTCCACCCCAAAGCAGGTTACCCTCCCAGGAAACAGTTGGGGTGGCATAAGCATTTGCAGCAACCCGGGTTCTGGGCCCTTCTTTGGTTGAATTGAATCTGAGGAAAATCCAACAGCAGGGAGCTCGCTGCCCAGGGAGCAACCACTAGAAACCATATGAAATCAACAGCAGAAAATTCAACGCATTCTTGGAAGACCACGGGTTCCCCCCCCCCCCCTGCCCCCCAAAAATATATATAATAATCATCATCATAATAATAATAGACACATATAATACATATTCTTTTTCCAAAACAAAAAACAAACACAAAAACCCATCACCAAACAACAACACAATCCGGAAAAAAAAAGCCACAGCAGACAGAACAAAGCCAAACTGTGGGAGGTCTTGGGTCCAACCCGCTGAAAAACCAAAAAGCCTCGGGCTCCCGGGCCCACAAGCGCACCACGGTGCCCCGCGCCGAGGCGGTGGCCAGCAGCTGGCCCGTGGGGTTGAGGCGCATGGCGCGCACCTCGGCGCTCGCCGCCGTGAGCGGCGCCGGTGGCGCGGGGTGGGTCCGGGGGTGTTCGTCTCTGGAAAGGAACCAGCCGGGTTTAAAGGGAAACCAAACACCGCAAGGAAGGCTTCATCCATTTTATGGATTTTACACCAAAGGCGTTGGAATTTGGTGTCGTTTTCATTTTTTAAGACATGGGTCTGTGGTTTTCTGGGGTATCCTTTGTAGTTGCCTGGAAGGTGCGTCTTTTAGAGGTGCTATTTGACACACACGTATACACGCCATGTGCCATAATCAAGGCTCCGAGGGGAAAACCTTCATGATAGCCTAGCTTCCATAAGGGCTTGACGACCATATCTATGAACCCCAAGTACACGGGTCCTTTGACTGTGGCAGAAGCCAGCACCCAAATGGAATTGTTTTGTTTGACGGCGCCAGTTTCAGTTGCTTTACAAAGGCAACCACAGGGGATCCACTAAATTTTGGCGGCTTTCCATTTTGAGAAAAAAGAGTGCCAGTTTCTGCATTGGTTCAAAGGGTAGCCAACAGGAAAGAGCAAACGGGATCCCGTATTTTCACCTATTTTTCACACAACTATTTTCCCAGCATGAACATATACAATCGCCTTAACAAGTTCTTTCATAACATGTTCAAACTTTGATTGCGCAAAATCAAACTCGCTCACACAAACACACAAAGAAGTGCCAAAAGTTGTAGGAACCATCACACTGGTCTAAATTCCTGAAAAGTCACTGACTGTCCCTACCAACCCCAAGCAACAGGGTCTGACCATGGCATAAGTTGGGAAGACCGCAAGCACGTTGCCCCCTGTACCCTTTCTTGGATCCAGATCAACAATGGATTCAGACCAATACACAGTTGCCCAACCCTGGCAGGACAAGCTTAAGCAGGGTTCAGTATTGGGTGCCCGCCAGCACGGTTTTGCAAGTTGAATTTTTGGGGGTCCGCAAAAACCAAGATTCTGACTTGAACTGAAATTGATGTGCAGCTTTGAGGTGTCCCGACAGCTCGTATTAATCTATATAATTCATCTGCAGTGTTTATCAACCCATCAACATTTCGCATGGAAGTTGACCAGACCTTCCTATCCCATGAGCAACTATCCACAGCCAGGGTAGCAAAGCTTGCTTTCTGGCCCTGTCTCGAAAGAGGCAAGGGGTTAGTCCCAAAGGACATAATGCCTCAAGCATCGACTGGATGGGTCAAATGGATCCGGGATATCCACCTTCCCGTGGACCAAAGGCACGCTGCGGGGTTTGAATCCAATGGGCCCCTGGTTGGTATGGCAAGCTCCGGGTGTTTGAACACACGGTTGTCCTACCTGTCTAGAAATGCAATCCCGATAGCACTGCGCTTCAGCATCTGCATGTGAGGAGAAATGGCTAAAGCATAGTTCACAGTAGTATCAGCAGTGGAGTCAGTCCATCCCGGCGACGTCTGCGATGTACCTGAGTCCCTCGACAGAACCCATGGGGGTCCACACCGAACTGTTAGCATTCCAGATATGGAAGGCATCTTTGAGGTTGATCAGACGCATCCGCTCCAGAAAGTGATGGGCAAAGCCTATGAGCTACGGAGCCCACTGCCCCAGGAGCCAATGGCATGGTGCAGAACGGGGTCTCATTCTCAGCTGATTTCAGCTGAGCCAGCCTCTGTGTGCACAATAGGCGAGTGTCGCTGGGTCATTCTAGGGTTTTTTTTCAACTGGTACAGGTCCCAAACTTGGTTAGGGGCTTGCAGGTTGACAATCTTTAGAAGGTACGGTGGAGTCCTGAAGGCATGCAACGGAAACTGTGCTCACCATGTCTTGCGCATGGTTGACTTGCATTTACCGGATATCGGAAGATCTTGTCGCCCTGGAGGTGGGTGGCCAGCAAACACGCAAGACTTCTTGTTCCTACTTTTCTTATACACGCTCTCCATGTTCACGAAATGACCGATCTCAGTCCCTCAACCAATCATCAAACAAGCTACAGGGGTGGAGTCTGTCCCTGGAGAGGGGCAATGACAAGCCCTCAACAAGGACTTACTGAGGATCTATTAGCTAAGTAGCGCCACCTCACCAACCGGCTGGGTGCAAGCTGGGCCCCGCGCTGGTGTGCGGTGCGCAAGCACCGCCCCCAAGGGCTGCCTCGGATGCGGGGTGAGGCTTTGCCGTGCCGGGGTCGGAGTCCTTATGCAAATGGAACCCAACAAGCCAGCAGATCATTTGGGGAAAGGAGAGTCATGAGACATGACCAACTGAGGAATGTCCTCTTAAATAATAACCAGTAAGAGTACTCAGCCACATGAAACCAATCCCCTCAACGCGTCACAAGTCATAAGCAAGCTCTTCTTCCCAGACTCATCGCTGTGTGCTATTTCCAAAGCCCAGGCCAATGTGGGGCAACGGTAATGAGGAATAATTTGGTCCTCCAGTAGAGAGGTTAGAATACGGGTACCGTCTTTTTTTCTGTAGTCTATTTCAGTAGGGGAACCCTCACCCAAAAAAAGGTAAAAGGGCACTACTGGGAGACCTAGATAATCTCCCAAATCGTTGGCCACCCTGATGTACACCAAATTGGTTCCCCCAACAGAAATTCACGCCCAACGAGCCAAAGGTTGAAGAAGGGCCTGGCTGAGGATCGTTCCTAAGATTCAAGAGGGACACCTGCATGTACACAAAACTTTGCAGCCTTACGTTAAGGGGCCAGACTTAGACCCCCAAGTCGACCTTTCCTGCTTGCAAGGGAAAATGAAGGAAACCCAAAGGGGCAAAGAGTGAAAGGCGAGCCAAGTCTGGCAAGTTATGATTCAGCGAATTCTGAAGCGTCCCTGGCCAAACCAGGTCAGCTCTCCAGCGACATGCATAGGATATGAAACATCAATCACCTGTTGTGCCATGTGCCACTCTGCTTTGATGGGCATTTTGGAAACCTTCTCCACCTGGAGGATTTGACTCCCAGCTTACCTTTTCTTGATTCTTGAATGTGTTGCGAACAAATGGCTGGCAGATCTTTCTGCCAACAAACATGCTAGAGGGCGCGATCGATTCGACCACCTCGGATGAGTACTATCAATGTCATCCAAGGAAGGGGTGCAACTAGTATCCAATCCTCCCTTCAGTTTGGCCCGACACTTTGAGCAAAGAGTAGCTCAAACGACTTTCCTGCTGTTTTTTGCAACATCCTTGACATTCTCGCATGAGATGAGACCTTGCCAGTTTGACGATACTCTATTGGCCGCAACTCAATCCCAAGGCAACTTCAAACGCATCCTTGGCTTGTCTGGCTTCCCTCGACCAATCTTTGCGCTCTTCGTGCTCTCAAATGCGGAGTTCCCTACAAGGGGAACAAACACACATGTGTCACCCGGGGATCAAAATCCGCTGGCAAACGAGATACTGAACATCGTCAACTTGTATGCATTTAGGCTGTTGAAGCTTCAGCCCAAAAGCCCCAATGCCCGGAGTGTCTGACACTATCGGGAACCCAGGATTGCACCCCTACCCACTTTCTGCTTGTATTGCGGGATGTATCTTGGAATCCAAAACAAGGTTTGCCATGGCAAAATACCTTGTCTTTAGCCAGAGGTTGAAATCAATGCTGTAAGTAAGCCAACCAGAACAACAACACCATGGGAATTACGGTAAATTGGAGGGTGCCCCTTGTTCCCTTACTTGCAGATGTTCGGGGCATCCACGCTTTTCCGGGACCGCAACATCTGGTCCGTCTCCTTTCTTTGGGTCTCAGAGAGGGGTCAGGACATTTTGAGCCAGCCCTATTTATTTGGAGGAAGGCATCTCAAACCCCCCGTGGCCATGTGAAAAAAAGAGAGCACCTTCTTGTTGGTGGTCGATTTTCAAATAAATAGAACCCCTCTCAACAAGAAAGAGAGAAAGCAGCCCACCTGGATCTCTCAGTCCGAGCTGCAGCGTGTAGGTGTCCACCACACCCACCAGCCCAGCCCGTGCATCGGGCGCGGCGCCCTGCAGAGTGCAGTCGGATTCGGCTGGGGGGACGCTCGTTCGGCTGGGTCTCACAACGGGGGACCCCATGGGCTGTTTTTGCTTTTGGCGTCCCAAGCCACACAAGCAATGTTGGACAGTTCCCTAAAACCATGACCTTGGTTGACGTTGGAAGGGAAGCAACGACTTTGAATTTTAGTAGTCAAGTGGGGATTTAGCTTCCCAATAACTAACTGTTTCCCAACAACCACCATGTGACACTTGAATTTGGTGAGTTGAACACTTCGGTCCAGGCGACCCATTCAAGCGGTTCTGATCGCTTGCACCAAAGGGCATTCCAGACCCCGAACCCATTGAGGGTCACCCCAGCGTCCAGTTCTAACCGGCTTCTTCAGGAGAATTTGGGTAAGGAAGTTGGGCCAGAATACTGAAAAAGTCTGCAAGAATTGATTCGGCCCCGCGTTCCCCACTTTAGCCATTGATCCCGTAAGGCTTCAACTTTTTTGCTGTAGCGCCCAAGGTCCGAACCCTCTGGATGTACTGCGGAACTGGAAGTCTGACGCCTCTTTGGTGCCCACCGTGATCAAAATTAAAGCACCAGGAATCGGACCGCAGGTTGTCCTTGGTTCCATTTACTAGGGTTCCAAAATGGATACCCATTTTTGACCCACAGCCATATGAGAATCATCCCTACAGAATCCTAGCTTGGCATCCAGTGGCCAGGACATGCTTCGGGGTTCATAGAGATGGGCCATACGGGCGCATGAGGCTCGGTCAACGTCCTTGGCCCTTTTCAACGGGAACAAGTAAGACAGGTTTTCAACAAGTGGCGACCACATTTGAGGCTGTAGACGGAAAGTAGCCGCTTTTGGTGACCCTCGTTCCAAGTTTTGACTCAGGTGGTCAAAAGAGGTTGACAAGGTGGCTTGTAGGTTTGACAGCAGTCAACCGGCTGTCTTAAAAAAAGGGAATCACTTGGAAGGCAAGAGGAACCTGACATGAAATCAGCCCCTATCTCGCTTTGACGCTGGCATACCCTTGGAAGCAACCCCAAACCAGGGTGTCCTTTTGGGAGAACAAATGGTCGCAAATCAGAACCAAACTGCGCGAGTGGAATCCATGCAATTTTTCTTGCAGACCCCGCAAAGTACCAAAGTCGGAAGCCCTTTGCTCGGCAAAAAAGTCGCTGGCTCACCTGGCTCCCCGCAACCAGAGGCGCTGCCAGCAAGCCCCGCCTCGGGGCTAAGTGTCGGGCTTGGCATCTAAAGGTGCCAGTTCACAGCCTAGGTCCTCCAGATTCGAGAGCTCAGAATAAGTTGGTACTCATTTTTGTTGGCTTTGTCTATTTTAGTAGGAGAACCCTCCCCCCAAAAAAGGGTAAAAGGGCACTATTGGGGGACCTAGCAGCTCATTTGCTTCATGTTTTTCTCGTGCCATCAAACCAGGTATCATATTCTCGTTTGCCGTCGGCCGTCCAATGTCTGAAGCTAATGGGTTCGGAAGTGAGGTCATCATAATTTGGCCAGTTCTACATGCACATTCATACATATGATATGTATATATATATATATATTATGGTTAAAATAATCTATTATATATGCATATATAATATGTATAATATATATATATATATGCATATGATATGTATATATAATATCATATAATATAACATAATATAACATACTATAATACACTATCATATATTATAATATATTCTAGTGAGGAGGGGCGACCTAGAACCTGGGACATATTGATACATATTTATGTGCATCTGTTCCGGGTCCCTAGAGCCCATGGTTGGCGGAGTTGGTTGCGGGCTGGTTACCCGTTGGCCAGAGGTTGGTTGGGCTGGGTTTAGGTAAGAGGTTGGTTGTCTTGTGACGATGATTGTGAACCTGGCATTGAAGTCTACCAAAACCCCTGGTAGAGAATAAAGAGAGCAAACATAAAGAAGGACCCGTTCCCTGGGATTCTTGTTTAGGAGAAGCAAGACTAGCAGTGCATATGAGACGGCTTGACAAGCAAACTTATTGGATAAGTTCCTGCGGCTGGTTTCTATAAGCACAACTCAAGCTCTTCCACATATTTTTAAAGCTTGGCGGATGTTTTAAGGCAAACTCTCCAGCCAAACCATGGCCTGTCAGAACCGCTTCAACCCAGCCGACACTCTTTCTGTGATACCAAACTTGGAATTCCATTCCCCTGACTGTCAAGGGGAATCCCTTGGTACGACGAGAGGGCCTAAGCCCAGGACTACCTCCACCAGTGCCTTCCAGAGAAGTAAACCTCCGAAAAAAAAAGAAACAAACATCACGACAACAACAAAAAGAGTCGGTCTTAAAAAATTGGGCACCTCCCAAAAGTTTTTTGTCTTTTCGTGTTGGCTCTATTTTAAACCCGAACAACCTGGGGCTCCCCGAAAAGCACCAACTTGTTGCAGTCTTTCGGTGGACCGATTTGTTGGCTCCCGGGCTCCGAGTCGCAGCAAAGGCTGCACAAGGCCGGGTCCAATCCTGACAGGGCTCTAAGCTTGGTTGACGTTGGAAGGGGAGCAACAAGTTAAATTTTAGCAGTTGAAACCACTAAACCCCACAAATAGCAAAAAAAGGGGGAAACAACATGTTTCCCAAGAACAACCATGAAAGAACCAAATGGCCTGACGCAAAAGTTAACATTTGGGGAGTCTGCTTCAGTGGTGCTCCTAGGTTTAGTCACCAAGTCGCCCAACAAAAACTGCGGCGAGTTTCTTCTTGGGGTCGTGTTCCAAGAGCGACGGCTCTCCAGGTCCGAAGCCCAAACTCCGATCGCTGGGATCTCCTCTGGACGGTTTCATGTTCATAGAGTCACTTGCTCAAGACCCGGGTATTTCACATGGTTGACCCAGTAAGGAAAAACCAAGGCGGATTCCCGCAACCATTGGGATTGTCCCGTACTAGCGTTTATCTGCCCAGGTTCTGGCTCATTTGCAGTTGCCTCTAGACCGAGCCAAGTTTCCTGGCCAACAGTTACCACACTGGTTGGGCCAGGAAAATGAAGACCCGGCAACAAACAGGTAACTGAACGGGGAAAGGTGATGGAATCCGCCAAAACTGGTTATTTCTGTTTGGTTTCCCGGTTTTTCTTTGAAACAACCCAATATGCATAGCCCACCAAAACGACGAACAAACTTGGATGCTCATCCGACTGAGTACTCAAGTAGATTTAGGGGAATCTTGGGCGGGGGCGGGTTGTCCCCTTGCAAAGCTGCTGAACCTAAATGATGTGCAGCAGGGCTGTGGGAAATGACCACTTCTGTGATACAACAAAAAGGGCCTAACCCCAAAGACTAACCCCCCATATAAAGGGGGAGATTCCCAAAAGTATCCCAGAAGTGGTTGCAAAAACCCCTTGCGATCAACCACAACCCTGATGTGCAAAGGGTCCTTTGAACTTCAACGGCCATTTGTAGCGTAGTTTCTCAGGTCTGGGACCCAGCTGCGAGCACCTTTTCTATGGTGCGAAGTACGTGCTGTCTGTTGGTTTCACTTGCGTCCAAACATCTCGCTCCAAAGTTGGGTTGCTTTCCGACAGAGTTTGCTAACCTGGATTTGAAGATTGCCGGATTCCGCGTCCACCAGCCACTTGTTAGGTGGTTCCCTATTCAAATTCACAGCCAAAACAGTAAACTACCATCATACACCTCAGGAGTGCAGAACTGTGTGCGAGGCTGACGGTGGCATTCCAGCTAAAGGGGCAGAAAGGTCCCGTATTGCTGAAGTGCGTCTGAACATTGGGCATCCCTTGTGGACAGCGTTCCAAGGAAATCCAAACAGGAACCAACCAGTTTTAGAAATCCCCAATTACCTGCAAACTTCGTTTTCAAAATATCAATTGGTTGAGCCCTCTTTCATTTTGAGCCGCACTACACAAGACGCGATGCGATTGGAACAGCTCCGCATTTCATTTGGGATCCCTCAAACACGAGTTGGGGACACATGAGCAAAGGCTCCTAATGAAACTGCCAAGGTGCAACGTCTACCTCTGTCGGACTTCCCATGGGCATGCCAGGAAGACACCGTCCGAAACCTGACCCTATGAAAACCGAACTTGACGAAGAAACGGGGGGGGGAAAAAAAAAACAGACGAAAACAGCATACACAAACACAGCCAAACACAAAATCAAACAGTCCCCCCTTTGATCTAGGAAAGTTTCACGATGTCCTCTTTTTGGGTTGGTGCATCCCCAGGGATCAGTCTCGCGCAAGGACGGCCACTCTTTGTGTCTAGTGGGTCCACAACCAACTGGAACAAAACGGTACATAGTTTCTTGTGGACGCCTGCCTCTGGGAAACTCTCACTGCTTGAAACTAGCCGGAACACGCCTCAACTTGTTGTTTCCTGCGCTTCATAGAAAAGAATGAGTTCCCGGATTTCATAGCAAAGAATGAGTCCAGTTCTGGTGAGTCACACTCAACACCTGGTAAAGTGGTCTACCCAAAGCCATTTAAGCAGTCGAAAGGGTTGAGACTTTCCCTGACTAATCTCCACTTACCTGTTTTTTTTTTTCTCAAAATTACCATGGATCCAAAACCATACACAAATAATTGGATCCCCACGGATCTCCCGCATCGGTGAGCTCGAGCCCCATGAAGCGCTTCGTGGCAGTTTTTAGTTTGGCTCATTTCCGTGTTTCTTCAAAAATAGGGGAAACCCAAAATGGCTGGTTTCCTTTTGGCTTCCCTTCAAACACCAAACCAAGCAAACCTCTGTCCAAATCGGAGCGGGTTCGATTCAATGCGCCTGGGGCCTGATCCGAGCGGTCGATGACATGCAAGCCCTGGTCCGAGGCTCGGCTCCGAGGACCCATGGGCTTCAGCGCTATGGGGCAAGGGGATCTTTAGACGTTCACATTTGGGTGTGGCTCAAAAATGGGGCTCCAAAATGGGGGTCCAAATGGTTTCTGGACAGGTAGACTAAAACCTGCGCAACCCCAGTTGCTTGATTTTGAGCCACACCCATTTTGGTTGAAATCAACTCAAGTCAAGTTGGGTTTTCCCCGCTAAACCACAACAAGTGATGAGCTTTCTGAGGGGTCAACCGAAATGCTTAGTGGCCATGGGCGCTTGGGATAGTTTTGAAGGCCTCCAGTGGTCATCGTTCCCCACATAAACGTGGAACCCCCTCCTTTTTTTCCAGGAATCCTCCAGGGAAGTACCTGCACACCAAAAAGTAAACCGAAACTGGGTCCGTGGTAGTCAGACAACCTCAAGACTAAATGGTGCCGGAACGTTTTTTCTCCCCCGAGCAGTGCCAGGTTGTGTCCGTGGCTTGAACTGCTCGAAGTGCAACAGTCGCAAATGGAATGCTGGAGCCACGGTGCGTAGAAGTCCAATAAACAGTTATATAAAGGATACATGCAGCTCAGGAATATCGTCCATGTGCCCCCAAAGCAGGCATTTCTCATATGTCCCATACGCACGTTGACACCCCCAATTTTTGAGGGCTGTTAGGGCAGTCCGCCAACAACACATTGTTGCTCGCCCCAATGTAAGGATAATTTGATTGATTGTATGAACATGTATGAAAACTCCGTCTATAGCCGAATGTGCATGCAAATACGTAGGAGTGTATCTTAACAGGCACGTGTATCAAAATAAAAGAGGACCGCCGATATTTTGACGCGTTCCGTCACAGTGTCCGATGTTCGAACACGCATAATATGGCTGTGTGTCTGAGTGGGCCGACTCTCAAGGGGGCTTCATGGTTGTTGGACATGAGTCTCCACCCAAAGATGTCCACGTAAGGGTCCCAAATCAACATTACTGCCCAAATATGTGTGTATTCTTGACACTCCCAACTTCCCGACGGGAACCAATTCGGGAGCCCCGCTTCCTTCTGCTCAGCGGCAACAATGGCAAGCCTAGCCCGTCAATAACAACTGCGTTGCTCTTTCCCCGAGAGCAAATGGTCGTTAGACCGGAAACGCCATTGGTTTTCAAATTGTCTAAGCGGCGATTCGGTCACCCCACAAACCCAGCCTTCTGAAGAAACGGCTTCTGGAAACTGCGACAAAAGAAGCCTGGCTCGTCCCTGGTGTCAACGGAACGCCTTCATCGTCTTGAGGTCGAAGATATGTGCTTTCTGCCTGCGCACTGAAGCCCTACTTCAGTTCCCGGAATTCTCTGCAGCCATGGCACAAGGACACTCGAGCAGAAGAAACACTCTGGAAGGTTCCTCCCGAACCTCCCGAGAAGGCACCCCTAGAAGGGTTCTAGAAGTCTGCAGGGTAAGGTCTGACGAACCACTTGTTGGTGAGGTACTATTTAGGAAGCTTGCATCAGACAGATCTGTGTCTCCAGAACGAAGCTAAGGGCTAACGGCCATCGGTAAACCAGACGTTCCGCTCTCTAGAGGGGAACACGCCCCATCTTTAAAAGGACCGCGACCTAGGATTCTAGGATGGATGAAAGGGGATAAAGTGAAAAAGCTTCTACCAACTGAGGGGGAGTTACATGGGGCCAAATGTCCCGTACAATTTGGTGTCGGGGGCAGCTTGAGTGGAAACCATCCTGGACCCAGACCAAGTCTGGGAGGATTTCTATGAGAAAAAACCAACGGCCTCCGAGGCCTGTCTTGGGGGACCTACTTGAAAAGGCCGGCGTCGATCCTTTTTAACCAGCCCCCAAAAAGGGGTTCCCCATAAAAACGCAAGCCCAGGTTCCTTTTTAACCAATCCAAAGAATGGTACCGAGCCTCAACAAAAAGACCCCGCACGAATGTCAGCCCCCCTACACATGGCTCCAAAGACACGGCCCAAACGCCTCCTTCTACCACCAAGTGCCAAAAGCAACCATGTAAATTATCAGCAGAGCCTCACATGTTTGAGCAAATCAAATCGGACCCCTCGAATTCTTGCTTTCTGGGCAAAACACCATAAGGACAACTCAGGTGAGCCATAGAATTTCGTTGTAGAAATGGACATGGGGAATGGACATGGAGAACTTCTCTGCCTTTGCTGGGAAAAGAGACAGCCGTCCAAACTGACTATGGAGTGAATACTTTGTCTGAACCTGGTACATGCAAGTGGGATGGAGGGCGCCTACCCAAGAATTCCCTCTCCAGCGCGTGCCTGAGTAGAACAACTGCTCTTCGATGGTTCCTGCCCAAATGTCCCGGCGCGAGGTACGGGGGACTCCCTACAGGCTGCCAAGTGCATCAACCACAAAGCTATGCCACTTGGGTGTTCTCTTCCTACTTGAGGTCCATTCAAAACTGATTCAACCGCCCCGACCAGGGAAACTAGCAAAATAACAGGTAGAAGGTTCGCGGAGGGGACCACTCAATAAATCCTCAAAAGGGGGGTGTTGCTTGCCATATTGAGGCAGAATACCACTCAGCAGGGTCACCATTTCTCGCAATGGCAGATTTCGTACTTGAAGCAAAGGTGACCTCGTCCTATCTTAGGGTTCGGCCGCCATGCTCCTTTTGGACTGATGGCTCTCAGCTCTGACAGGCCCTGGGTCTGGTGTCTGGTGAGATGCTCACAAGGGCCGAAACACCACCGCAATCAAGTTGTGAGCCACATAATCTTGGTCGCTTTCTGCTCCCCTGCTAAAAAAATAACTTTTAGTGGTTGAAGGGAACGCCCAGGAGTTGGCACAAAGTTAAAGTCCTATCACCAAGCAACATGCACCAAAGTAATTAAGCAGGTAGGAATCAATCGGTGCAAAAGCTGCAGATCTGGGGCGCTTGATCAGCCCTGGGTATTCGTTGCCACGAATGTGGCCATCTCACCCGTGCAACCAACTAGGGGAGCTTCTAATATCAAAAGGTTTGGTTACAGGAAAATCTAGAGGAAATGGCCTAAATAAGCTATTTTCCTGTGGAATTTCCTGTAACCCAACGCTTGGACAATAGACCACAAAGCCACGGTGAGTGAGCTCTTTTTTACCCCCAGCTCGGCATACCTGCTACGCTCCAAACGTGGCGGCGCCGCATCTTGACGTTGCAGATCTCGCTGGGAAACTGCAGCGAGCCTCGGATCCCATCTCCGGGTCCTGTTTTTTGGGTGTGGGCCGGTGTGGGTCAAAAATAGGTACCCCAATTTGAACCCTGGTAAGTGGAAACAAGGCCAAAATTCGACTAGCACCTGCGGTCCGATTCCTGGCTTCATTTTGACCCATACCCACTACCAATTCCTGTCACCGGTGACAGGATGGATCCCCTTCAAAGGAATGCCCGGCAAAGGCGGTTTTTTTCTCAAACTGAGATTCCTCTAAGCACGATGGCCTTTCAGGATCCACGTGAGTATGAACCCTGCTTCCCTCCGTGTTTCGCACAAACTTCCAGCAAAAGGCCCAGCCCGGTGATAATGCGACGAGGAACCCCAGTGTGGGGCTATGTTTAACTAGGTCCTCCAGTAAGTAGAGAGGTTAGAATAAGGGTACCAACCTTTTTCTGTAGTCTATTTTAGTAGGGGAACCCTCCGCCAAAAAAGGGTAAAAGGACACTACTGGAAAACTTGGACAATGTTTAATGGCAAACCACGAAAAGAACAATTCACTGAACAACGCCGGACACCAGCTTCGGCCGCCCTCTGCATCCGAGGGGCAAATTCCTGCACGAGCCTTGGTGTTCCACCTTGGACAGGCGGTCCCCGCCCGTTATTCTCTTGGCTTCATGATTTCCCAAGCAAACCTGCATGCGATTGGAGGGCTTGCCCTCGTTTTGGTGGATGGTTCCTGCGTGTTTCTGGGTAGCCTCAGCCCATGGACAAACCAAGGCAATGGCAAAATAATGCTGAACTGAAAGCAGGATGCAGGCAGGAACGTGGCTGAACAAGTATTTCCTCCAAGCACATGTAACACGACTGAACAGATTTTACCAAAGGTCTCTTCCACAGGGAAACAAATATGAGTGCGAGCTTGCAGAAGAAATGTGTTTTTTTGCATTATGCAACTCTGATACACCTACATGTCCTATGGTCAAACTCGTTCCGTGGGCCATAGATATGGTTTTCCAGGGAATCCTCATGTACCCCCGACTCCAAAGGTCCACGCCAACCCCTTCCAAAGAAAATTGTAGGGGCCCTCCTGGCAATACATGTACCCCAATGTACAAGTTTTGCCGTGTGCATGGCTGACCCCCCCTTCAAATACTGCAAGGCAGTCAGATACCCGTACCAATGCTGCGAGGATTTCAATCCGGGGATCCATAAGCGGTTGTAGGCAACCAACGGGTCCCTTGCCCCAAAGATACAGCTGAGATTGACCACATGAAACATGAGCAAACCAACACACCAAATGACGGATACGGCGACGGACATATTACGTTCATTTGCAAGGTGCTGCAAACTCATCGCATACATATCTCTATATATATGTACCGGTCCTGCCCGCTTGGATCTGTTTGCAGCAGGCAAAGATCAATAGGACATCACGAACGCAAGCAAGCAAAGCCAAGCAAACCACAGCAAAGCAAAGGCAATCAAGCCAAATGAAGTCAATCGCTCACCAGCGGGAAATCAAAAACAACAACAATGAAATCAATCGCTCACCAGCTGGAAATATGAAAAAGAAAGAGAGAGAGAGAGAGAGAGAGAGCCAACCTGCAGCGGATCTCTGATGGCCGGCCATTTCCAGCGACCTGCGACGCCGAAGGTCCGAGGGCCCAGGCATCGTGAGCTGCCGCGCGGGGGCATCGCCCACCAGGGCCACCAGCGAGGTGCGAAAGAGCATCTCGCGCGGCGGGTGGTCGGACTTGACCGTCGCGCGGGGTGGGACGCGAAGGTCGGGCGGCCAAAACCCGAGGTGTTTTTACCCCAGTTCCCAAAGTGGTTGGGGTTGGAGGTGGTTGGGGGGGCTAAGGAAACCCCATGGTTTTGATTTTATAAAGGGACACTTCCAGTGGAGGTTGGAAGCAAGGGGCTTTGTCCTCATGGGCAGGCTTTTCGGGCATTTGGGCCTAATGCTTGGGTCGGTATGTCTTTTGAGCGTAGCCGTTTGAGATTCGATTGAAGCCAAGAATAAACACACCATTTCAGGGTAGCCTTTTGTTTTACCAATATGGCTATCCCACAGATCATTTGCCTTCTTCTGACCCTTGGCTATGAATATTGACGTTTTTTTTTTTTTTTTTTTTTTTTTTTTAAGTGTATGTATGTCTTTCTTCGAGGGTACCCTTGTCAGGTTAGTTTAAAGGGAACCACAAAGGACCCCCGCCATTCTCAATAGGCACATCCGGAAAAAAAAGGGGGGAACAGAAACTGAAAAGAAGAAAGACAAAAAAAACACCAAAAGCAAGATGCCTGCAAGCCAAGGGCCGGAAGGCCAAAGGGAAAAAGGGCCGCGGTCTTGAGTCGGGATCCTTCTGAACTTGAACTGCTGGGAGCCCTGAAGGTGATCCATCAGCCATCAGCCATCAGGGCAAGTCGTGTATTTGTTTGCTTCTTCCCGCTGCCGAAGTGGCCTTTGCCTCGGTTGGCAACGGGGTCTCCAGTATTCAAGCAAAGGATCTGGATGAGGTTGGCTTCAGACCTCTAGTCACTGAGTGAGCCAACAAAAGTCACAAATTGGTTATCACCAACCATGAGTTGCAAAGGACGCAATTCAAATGCTTCCAGTCGATCTAAAGGATTCGCGCCAACCCTTGCTCCAAAAAATATCCACAACAAAAACACTTTCCGTGACGACCAAACCACATTGTCTCACTTGGCTTCCGTGTCAAGAACGCAAACAAACACCGAATGCCATTTGTTAATTGGTTCTCTCTTTTTTAAACACCCTCATCCCGGCATCTCCCATTCTCCGCGAGCTTTTTGCCCTCGCCTCAAGGAGTCGAACCACGCCACAGTCCTTCCGGCGCGTCATCTGTGAAGCTACCGCATGTTTGAGGGAACTCACACGGAAACCGGTGAGTGCTGGTACCTCAAGCTTTTTCCCCCAACCCAAAACTGAGCCTGAGTCTGCTCCAAGTTTGGTGAACCTTAAGGGTAACTTCCTTTGGCGGAGTCCCCGTCTGGACGAATGCACACAGTGACATTTTGTTAAAGGACCCCAATAGGCAAAGGCTCCAGCCACACTCAAGATGCTGGAAGCAGCCAGATGCTAAACAGGCAAACCTCTGACACACACACACACACATACACACATCGTGTGAATTTGAATTGGTGAGCCTTTGGTGGACATCATTTAGGTGGGGATTTAGGTTCACCGACCCACTTTCGAGGTGGTTCGCGATTGAAATTCATTGGCACGTATCTCTCTCTCTCTCTCTCTCTTTCTCGCACTGTCCTCTCGATGAAGGAGGGCAGTGGACTCTGTACTGAAGATGTCGAAACCTGACGCAGCAAGGACCATGGCCGTGCCTTGATTCACCCAAGCCCTTGGAAAGGGAAGCTTTCCCGTCCAGATTTGAGAGGTTAGACTATTTTTTTCGGCTTTGTCTATTTTAGTAGGGGAACCCTCCCCCCAAAAAAGGGTAAAAGGGCACTACTGGGGGACCTAGTGAATTTCTTGGGCTACTTCTGCCCACGAAAGGTAGTTTTCTGTGTCTTCGTCCCATTTGCCCCCAAAAGAGCATTCTAGCCCAAGCCGCGCGGTCATCTGGGCAAGTCCTGGTCCAAGCTGAACTTCGGACAATTACTCCAGAAAACTCACAGAGGTTCTGTACATGGAAAACATCGGAATACAATCTTTGGGATGAGATGCTCTGCACATGAGAGATTCAGATTATCAGATTTCGGGGACCTCAGCCCGAACAATTATGCAAAGAACCAATCCCTAGTTTCGGCTTGTTTTCGCAGCGCCTTAGAATGTCAATCCGTACCTGGCTGGGACCTTGCCCCCACCTAGTGAACAAAGCCCATCATAAAATCGGGCGGGGAAAACACACCCAAACAAGAAACCAGCCGGTTGAGGAATCTGGAGCGGACCGGGCTCTCAAAAGACCCACCGTCTTTGGTCGAATATCTGCTTTGAGGTCCGGAGCAACCCTGCTCCCCAGAAAACTTCCCTGTTGCATTCTCCTGGGAAAAAAACACCTTGTGCATTTGCTTAAGTCCCCTGGAATTAACATATATCAGATTCCTTTCAAGGTCAGCAGAGAAAACCCTTCTTCGGAAGCAAATAGAAGACCTGACGTCGCTTTCTTGAGCGGAGAGCTGGGGGCGAGGTTCCTACACAGTTCGCCCAAACTTCCGGGATTCAAATGAGCCATGTCCTAAACGTGTCATGATGTTCTATGTTGTATCATTCTGCTTACGCCACCGTACGCGCGTGGAGTTTTGCTGACGCGCTGGTCGATCTGACACGACTCTTACTAAACATGTACACGGAGGTTTTGGACGCTGCCACCGATGTTTGCAGGTTCTCAGGGAAAGAGGGAGTGAGTCATTCCGTGTGGATTCCTGGGCAGATCCCCAGGGCTCACTACATTTCGCCTATATCATGTTCTGAAGAAGACATCTCATCTCGTGGCAAAGATTGCGTTTTTTAAACCTCCTGAACAAAAAAGGAACCATGTGGGAATCTCCAGTGCGACAAGTCATTCAAAAGAAACACCAGGCAAATTTTGCATGGAACTAGTCCTGCCCTGCACACCAACCTCCTGTTCCCTACTAGGTCCTCCAGTACCCCTTTTTTCTGCAGTCTACTTTAGTAGGGCAACCCTCCCCACCAAAAAAGGGGTGAAAAAGGGCACCTAGCTGGCAAACCCATAGCCGAAGAACCAGTCCGAGTCGACTTCAAATCGAGCTTCCGCTTCGCTCCGCCTCGAGGCCGGCCCACTGCCAGGCACGAGCCATCCTCGCGAGTCGCGAGGCGAAAGACGCCGTCCGACACCGAAGCGTCGCCCAAAGTTCGAGGGGGTGATTCCATTTCCTGACAAACATCGGGTAGCCCTTATTCCATTTCCTCTCTACTGGACCCAGATATTCTTCTAGGGGTTGATTCCATTTCTGTTCTTTTCAGCCACCCTTCTTTTCAAAAACCGGTCGCCATTTCCCCACATTTTTCGGTGGCTTTCTAGAAAACAGGATTTGTGGTAAGAATGGGAAGTTGCCCCTAGAAAATTCGCTGCCCGAATTCAACCAGGGCCTGCGGCTGTCGGTCAAACGTCAAAATCCGAATGCAACAAACGGTGTCCAAATTCAACCAGCCTGACATCTGTTCGTGGCATGTGAGTGTGTTGGATGATTTGGGTGTGTCTCTAAAGGGGTTGAACCTCTTCTTGGATGGTTTCAACAGGAAACCCGGACGCCGACCGGTTCCCTTGCCGCTCTAGTCTTGGAAACACAAATATGACTTCTGCTTCTCTTCCTTCTCCATCAACTCCAGTCTCGTGGTTTGTGTCGGAAGCGCCCGGTGTGTTGCCGGAAAGGGTGCATGGTTCAATGGTCATGGCCAAGCCAGAGGGTGACGGTGAGGAAACCACAGGCTCCGTGCCGAAGGGAAGGGTTCTAATCCAACGGTGAGAATCCATGCTGGCATTCTCCCGAGCAAACAGAAACAGAAACTCGAACTCCACAGTACCCCCCGCCGGGAAAAAAACTCGAAACTCGAACTGAAACCAAACTAGAGGGCGAGTTGAAGCAGAAACAGAAACGCGAACTCGAACTGAAACAGAAACTCGAACTCAAACTGAAGAAACAGAAGCCCGAACTCGAACCGAAACAGAAACTCGAACTCGAACTGCAGAAACAGAAGCTCGAACTCGAACTCCAGCCCGCCAAACCCCCTCCCCCACCGAAGAAACAGAAACTCGAAGTCGAACTGAAACAGCAACTCGAACTCGAACTGCAGCAACAGAAACTCGAACTCGAACTCCGGCCCGCCCCCCCCCCCCCCCCGAGAAGAGAAACAAAAACAGCAACTTGAACTCGAACAGAAATTACCTCCCGCCTTTCCCACCCCATCTGCCGGAGCATGCAACAGGAAACAGAACTCGGACTGCAGAAGCAGAAGCTCGAACTCGAACTTCAGCCCGCAACCCCCCCCCCCCCCGTTGTCCGCGAGCAGAGAAACAGAAGCAGAAACTGACAGTCAGTTTTATTGCTTTTTCCCCTGTTGCTGGCTTGTTTTTTTCCTGGACTTCCTTCCCTTCCTTCCTATCCATTCATTGTATCCCTTCCTTTCCTTTCTTCTTCCTTGATTGCTCCGCCCCCCCCCCCCGGTTGTCCCCGAGCAGAGAAACAAAAGCAGAAACTTGAACTCGAACAGAAACTGCCTCCCGCCTTTCCCGCCCCATCTGCCGGAGCATGCAACAGGAAACAGAAACCCGAACTCGAACTGAGACAGAATCTCGAACTCGAACTGCAGAAGCAGAAGCTCGAACTTGAACTCCAGCACGCCACCCCCCCTCCCCCCCCCCCCCCGGTTGTCCCCGAGAAGCGAGAAAAAAAAGAGAGCAGACACTGTCCGTTCTATTGTTTCTCCCTTTGTTGCTGGCTTGCCTTTTTCCCGGACTTCCTTCCCTTCCTTCCTTCCTTCCTTCCTTCCTTCCTTCCTTCCTTCCTTCCTTCCTTCCTTCCTTTCCACTTCCTTCTATACTGTGGAGGTTTTGAAACAGGACTCTAAGTCCGAAATAAGATTCGAAGTACCAGTCTTGAGGATGCACTCGTGCATATATATATATATACATATACATATGTGTATATATATATATATATCATTATGGTAAGTTTAATGGCCTCGTGTACAATGCTTTGAACATTTGTTCGCAAGAGAGAAAGGAGGGCTGTTAGAGTTAACACTGGCAACGATGCATCGGTGGAATCTATACAGCTCTCAGAACTTGGCAATCGGCCAGCGCAAAGACTCTGAAGCGAAGCACCTGTGGAATCTACTCAGCTCTCAGAAGTTTGAAGTCTGACAGTGTGGAGACTCTGAAGCCATGCGTCGGTGGAATCTCTCAGCCCTCAGAAGCTCAGAAACGGGCACTTGGAAGCGCCGTGATTCTGATATCTTTGAGACATTGGCAGGACCCAGAAGTGCTCGGCGCTGCTGACGTTGCAGTGGCCTTTCAATTTGAGTCCGCCAAGACATGCACCAGCTTGGTTCAGGGAAGGACATGTGTTTGTTTACTTTCAACTGTTTATCTACAGGCATTTCGCTAACCTTTATACGCATCTATGGTTGTATTCATACATATAGTTACATGTGTTCACGGTTGAGCTTTTATTTTGTAAATTGTGGAGAGCGGACAGCGAAGGGCAATCTGGCGTGAGCATGTGTGTGTGTGTGACCATGTTTGCAAAGGTTTATCTAGCGTGTGCTTGACTACTTGCGCGCCGGCCAGCAGATTAGGTGGCAATGCTTTCTCCAAGATCTCAGCACTGGTTAGCGAGCCCGAAGCAAAGTCAGCAGCTCCTTGCAACACTTGCCCTGCTCAGGACGAGCAGCTGCACGCCTTCCGCGCCTGCCCACAGCTTGCGGCATCCGATGCTGAGCGCTTGTGCCCCGCAGCGCCTGCCTTGCACCCTGGGCGTTTGTTGGCAGTGGGCGTTAGCAGCGCGATTTTCCATGGCGGCAGGGCTGGTGCCGCAGGCTCGGTACGAGCTGGCTCCATCCATTCAGATCTCGAGCGCGATGTGGTTCGTGCTGCATCCGGGGGCGACGAACTCTTCCGGAATCATCCGCATGGCAACGGAAGCCGTGCAACATCTCCTCCCTTGGAGCAACACGGCTGAACAGGCAGCAGCCGAGCAGAAGGCTGAGCCAAGCTGACGAGAAGGCTGGCACGAGGATGGAAATGCGTCCCTTGCGCCATTCCCCGATCAGGAGTTGCAGTTACAAGTGGTTCGGGTTGCTGCGTTGCATGTTGCGGCTGCGTCACTGCAGCGTGGCTTGGTGTTCTGGTCTTACTACAGAGGCAGCGCCTGTGCTATCTCAACATTTTCCCGTGCGCGCGCGTGCACGCACCTTCGCACGCGCGCACCTACCCACGCGCGCGCTCCGCGCAAGCGCGCGCATATGCACTTTGAAGGGGTGTTCGGAATTACTCGCTGGCTTCTGCTTGTTTGTAGTGTTTCTGTCAGGGCGGGTTGCCCGAAGTTCAAGCAAAGCGTTCAATGTATCGACGCATCGTTCGAGCAACGAGGAGCGATAATGACAATAACAGCCGAGTAGTAGCTCAAGCTCTGCTAGCTCCGACTGAAAAGCCAAGTGCTAGTATGCCTGCCACACAACCTGCAAATGTGCTCTTAGAAGCAATGTGGTCCCAATGCGATTGAAACATAAGCCCGCTATGATACGGGCCGCGTGGAAACGATCATTTTCAAACAACTTGGGAAACACATTTTGACAGCCAGTCACATGCGTCGCACCCTCAACATCGCTTGGGGCCTGACCGCCTCATCGTTCTTCGCGCCGGGCCTGATTGCCATGGCCCTTTTTCA
>CAUJNA010002691.1:613498-693498 GCA_963377175.1 Effrenium voratum | reverse complement strand
TCTGGCTTTTCTTTGAGCAAACAGAAGAACTTGTTGTTTTAAGCCCCCGAAATGGTGGGTTTTTCCTTCTGGCTTTTTCTTTGAGCAAACAGAAGAACTTGCTGTTTTAAGCCCCGAAATGGTGGATGTGTCCTTCTGGCTTTTCTTTGAGCAAACAGAAGAACTTGTTGTTTTAAGCCCCGAAATGGTGGGTGTGTCCTTCTGGCTTTTCTTTGAGCAAACAGAAGAAATTGTTGCTTTAAGCCCCGAAATGGTGTTTCCTTCTGGCTTTTCTTTGAGCAAACAAAAGAACTTGTTGTTTTAAGCCCCGAAATGGTGGATGGTGAAAGTGCATCCCATGAACCCATGCAGCCAAAGTCTGTGCCATCCCAGGCAATCCCCGCATGTCCAAGGGGGACAACAGTAGGACGGCAGTGCGACTTCTGGTGAGCGACACCGTGCTGCGTGCTGCTGCATCCTCTCCTACTGACATGAACCCACGCCGAGTTTGTAGCACCATGGCCGCATGACAGGTAGCCCCGCCGTCCGAACTGCAGTTTCCACGCGCACAAAACTGCTCATGGTTCCAGCACAACGCCGGGCTGCATCAGCCTCATCACTATAGGCACTGTTTCCCCTTGGCACCTCCAAAGAGGTCAGTCACTGCACGGCATTCATCAAGTCGATTGGTCAAGACAAGCATGCGACCCATTGGCTCCGAGGTGACCCCAAGAGCAGTAGCCCATCGAAAGCCAATTTTTTTCCGTCTGGCTTTTCTTTGAGCAAACAGAAGAACTTGTTGTTTTAAGCCCCGAAATGGTGGGTTTTTCCTTCTGGCTTTTCTTTGAGCAAACAGAAGAACTTGTTGTTTTAAGCCCCGAAATGGTGGGTTTTTCCTTCTGGCTTTTCTTTGAACAAACAGAAGAACTTGTTGTTTTAAGCCCCGAAATGGTGGGCTTTTCCTTCTGGCTTTTTCTTTCAGCAAGCAGAAGAACTTCGAAATGGTGGGTTTTTCCTTCTGGCTTTTCTTTCAGCAAACAGAAGAACTTCGAAATGGTGGGTTTTTCCTTCTGGCTTTTGTTTCAGCAAACAGAAGAACTTGTTGTTTTAAGCCCCGAAATGGTGGGTTTTCCTTCTGGCTGTTCTTTCAGCAAAGAGAAGAACTTCGAAATGGTGGGTTTTTCCTTCTGGCTTTTCTTTCAGCAAAACAGAAGAACTTGTTGTTTTAAGCCCCAACATGTTGGGTTCTTCCTTCTGGATGTTTCCTTCATGCAAACAGAAGAAAGGGAAGCCTCGAACCAAAGAACCGATGCGGCCTTCTCTTCAGGCACCTGTCCTCATCCTACCTCTTGGCTTCTTGGAGCGAGGGAGAATCAAATCTCGATGTTCAAAAGGCACTCTCTCGGCCGCTTGAAGAAAAGGCCCAAGTTGAACAGAGGCCATAAACCCAAATCATCCGGATATGTTCACGAGTCCACACCCAAACCAGAGGAAGAGTCTTAGAAAGGCTATTTTTGGCATAGCCCTGGCAGCCTAACCCTGGCACAGCCCGGCATGCACGAAAGGAGACACTAACGGACAAAGGTTTGGGGTGGGTTTAGGGTAGTCCGTCTTAGAAACGGTGGACAAACATCGGATCCCCAGCCTGCGCGGCTGCAACCTGGGCTTGCTCGCCGAATGTCGACTGACTTGTGACATGGTGTTGGTGTGGTATCTTGGTGTAAGTGAAAGGTCGGTGTTTGTCGAAAAGTGGGAGTTTAGGGTTGGTTTGGCAAGTCGCACCTTTTTCTTACATCCACCGACTCACTTCCCAAACGTGATGTTTGCCACTATGGTCCTTGCATCATCCTCCTGGAAAGTATGTAGTCCAGAATTGATGCAAGATATATCCTGCTTACATACCTCAAAGGCCAGTCGGCATAACGCCTGCTCCCACTGCGACATGCACCTGGAATACAATTTTATAGATGGCAGTGCAGAAGGCTGTCAGCGTGCAAAACATGAATGGCCTCATCTTGCACAGGTTGCAAGACAAACGGGCACTCACATGCGCAAGTCTCCAAGCCAACAAGTGCAAACCGGAGACACACACACACATGCAATGTATCAAGCTGATCAGAAGTGAAACACAACTATCCTACCAACCAACCAACGAACCCACCAACCAACCAACCAACCAACCATCCGATAAACTAAACGAACCCAGCGCCAGATCGACCGACCGACTGACTGACCAACCGACCAGCAAGCTCGTTTTCACACAGAGTGATCCTGTTGTCACCTGAGCACCCAGGCGACCGCCCGTGTTCAGTGCCTAGTTGAGCCACGGATCGGCGGATCGGCCGCGGATCGGCGGATCGGCGCGGAGCGAGTTGGAGTCTGAGCCTTCCCGAACAGTAGAAAAAAGGAAATCTCCTTGGGACTGATCGTGCAAAGAGGGGAACCAAACAAAAAGTGCAACTGATCAAATGGCCATGGGTCAAAATCCCGTACCCCCAGTGAACATCCCAATCCCCACCAAAAATACACTAAAATGGGTGGTGCACCTACCCCAACATGGTACCATTGGTTTTGACCCACAGCCAAATGAGACTGAGTAAAACAGGAACTCTGGACTACTCATTGCCTCATGTTCGCCAGCTTGCATCAGGGGACTTTCAAGGAACCTTCATCTCGGGTGAGCCCATGAAAACCTAGCGGTGAGCTCTGCATGAGCGCAATTAGAGTGTGTCCCCAAAGGCGGTCTAACAAATTGGGTTCCAACGGGTGCTATGCAGGTTGTCTCGATTGACGTTGGAAGGGGAGCACAAAATAATAATTTTCAGCAGCTAAGTGGGGATTTCCCACTAAACCACAATAAGCAAAAATGTAAAATGTTTCCCAACAACAACCATGTTGTTGTCTATTGCCCTGCAAGAAGTAGAGTCTGCTTGCTTGGTAGAGCATCCGAGCAAAGATCCAGCCACTGGGGGTAATCAAAACTGAGACCTCATAGACTGCAACTTCCCCGTCGCGGGTGGTGAGCCTCCAATCCTTGCACTCCCAATTTGTTCAGTGCACAAGCGAGATTCTGTACAAAAGAGGGGAAGGGTCCCTTCCCTTATTTTCGTGTTAGTTGGGAAGGGAGGGATTCATGTCTCAGGATGTCAACTGTCGGAACTGTGATTTGTTGTTTGTTGAGTCCTTTGCCGGATGTGCCGTTGATCGCAACCTTGCTCAAGCCTTGCCAGGATGTACCAAACTAGGATTTCTAATGTCTGCAACACCGCTTCAAAGGGGATTGCCTTGGTATCACAGAAACTGGGTCCCTGAACCTCTTCTAGGTCCTCCAGTAGAGAGGTTGGAATAAGGGCAGCAACTTTTCTCTGTAGTCTATCTTAGTAGGGGAACCCTTCCAACCCCAAAAAAGGAACGGTGACAAAGTTGGCACCAATTGCTGGACCTAGTAAACCTCTTTCTTGTCCCAACGAAAAAGGAGGCGTCCTTGATTTCGGCGCTGGCTTCAGAAACCGGATTTTAGACCTGGGGAATCCGACTGGAGACCCGGTCGCTCCATGTCCAACAAATATTCCCGGTTGATTTACAGGTTGAAAGAAGAAACAACAAAAAACAACCACTATGAGTAGGTGTCTGGGATATTGGCTCAGAGCGCTTGGCACCTTGGTAGCCGGGGGTCGAAGTAAGGTGACTGACTCAGACACAGCTTGTCTAAGGGACAGAGCCCTCACACGAGTCTTTCTCAAAAATGGAGTCTCTCGGACCGTCTTGGTTGGAATTTGAGAAGCCAAACCTTAGTTTAACTTTTTGGGCGTTTAGTGGAAAACACAACTTTATTTCAACCAAAAATGTTTAAGTCTAAAGATCCGTTGCCCAATAGCAGTCAAGAAACGGACTTTCTGAGGGAGAAGTAACCGCAAAGGCGAAACTCACCGCAGAATGGGAGCCTTTTGAGGCCTTTGAACTTTGGCCAGGCAGACGCGAAGTGTGGGAGTCCTCATCTTTTCGAGTTGCTGGCCTCCCTGTATCGTCTTGTCCTGGCGGGAGGTGGCAGGGATCGGGAAGGCGGTTGGTTGGGGGATGGAAGGGGTCATGACAGTGGGGTAGGGGTTAGTGAACATCACAGGTTGAAGGGTTCTCGAATCTACTTTCTGCCATTTAGAGGTTGGCTCTGGTGTCACTTTGCAGCCAGGGGGAAACAGGTTGCCGATCTTCGGCCCCTTTTTGTGGACTGCTTTGCACCCCTGCGGCAAGTGATCCGATTTTCTTCTCATGGGTTCATGAAACACAGTGGGGATTGAGGGAACTCAATTTGTTCTATGAATCCCTGCAACGCACCACGCTGGCTCATGGTTGCAACAATCGAAGTTCTGCTAGCCCGCAAACCACCTAACGGGAAACTGGGTATGTACCGTGTCATGGTGGCTGGTGGCTACTGTATATCCACTCATCGCTTGCGGGGCGCGATTTGGGGGGTCGTGGAAGACATCTTGGAAACCAACAAAACGTTAGGGCACCCCATGAAAAAAAGCTTCGTTGCAGGTCAGCTTCCGAACCAGTTTGTGGCCAAGTACAAATCCCGTGCTAGCGCAAACAAAGTGGCAAGACACGGTTTATCTGGCGGGATGACTATCACCTTTGGCATCCTCGAAATCAGCCTCTGAATGGTGGTTTCAAGGGAACCCCCCCCCCCCCCCCCGCAGGAAAAAGGAAAAAAACACACACACACACACACCCAAGAACCCCTCCATGTAGGAAGGGACCCACAACACTGGAAACCAGCAGGTCATTTAAACTCCAAAGGTCTATTGGCTTCAGCGAAATGCGTCCTCAACATCCTCGATGTGAAGGTTCAGCATGTTGATCTGACGGGCTCAAGCGAGGGGTTGAGTTGCACCAGGAATCTGAGATGCCTACAATCAATTGGGTGGACAGGATTCATGTCCACCAACCACTTTTGAGGCGGTTACCTAGTAAAATGCATGGCACATATTCAATGTCTCTCAGTCTCTGCGTGAAACACACAACATATACACAGTACATTACAATACGTTCCAAACCGGAAGTACATCCACAGGGTCTTGACAGGCCAGAGATCGATAGGACTGCGGCTGCTTGCAACACCTCAGGCGGACCCACAATTTGATCCCGAAGCGAAAAGAACTCTCACAAGACCTGCGCAAGAACAGCACAAACCTCTGTCACCCCAGGTGACTATCACCGCGGTCACCTGCGTCTCTTGCAAATGTGATACCTTAAACACTGACAAGAATTGCCAACACCCAATTCAAAATGAGTTGGCTATTCGGCGCTGGTCCTATGATCCTCTGAAAGACAGAAATGACATGAGCTCGAACCAAAGAGTAGCGTCTGCGCAACTGCGCAGCCAGCACATCACAAGCATCTCTCATGCATCTGATACGGCCGACTCCGATAAGAACTGCCAACACCCAATTCAAAGTGAACTCACGGAGAAGTCTGAGCCCACAAACGAAGATGGTGCCAAAAACTCATTCTATGGCGGTATGTGACCTGCTGGCCACAGCAAATTAGTCCAGGCAGGCTATTAGGCGCCACTTCCACGTTCGTCTGGAAGACAGAAATGACATGAGCTCGAACCAAAGAGCAGCGTCTGCGCAACTGCACAGCCAGCACATCACAAGCATCTCTCATGCATCTGATACGGCCGACTCCAACAAGAACTGCCAACACCCAACTCAAAGTCAACTCACGGAGTAGTCTGAGCCCAAAAATGAACTTGGTGCCACAAATTCATTCTGTGGCGGTATGTGACCTGCTGGCCACATCAAATTGGTCCAGGCAGGCTATTTGGCGCCAGTTCCACGTTTCTCTGGAAGACAGAAATGCCATGAGCTCGAACCAAAGAGTAGCGTCTGCGCAACTGCACAGCCAGCACATCGCACGCATCTCTCATGCATCTGATACGGCTGAGTCCGATAAGAACTGCCAACACCCAACTCAAAGTGAACTCACGGAGTAGTCTGAGCCCACAAATGCAGCTGGTGCCACACCTTCATTCTATGGCGGTATGTGACCTGCTGGCCACGGCAAATAGTCCAGGCAGGCTATTAGGCGCCAGTTCCACGATTATCTGGAAGACATAGATATGAGCTCGAACCAAAGAGTAGCGTCTGCACAACTGCACAGCCAGCACATCACAAGCATCTCTCATGCATCTGATACGGCCGACTCCGATAAGAACTGCCAACACCCAACTCAAAGTGAACTCACGGAGAAGTCTGAGCCCTGGTGCCACAAATTCATTCTATGGCGGTATGTGACCTGCTGGCCACAGCAAATAGGTCCAGGCAGGCTATCAGGCGCCAGATCCACGTTTCTCTGGAAGACATAGATATGAGCTCGAACCAAAGAGTAGGGTCTGCGCAACTGCACGGCCAGCACATCACAAGCATCTCTCATGCATCTGATACGGCCGACTCCGACAAGAACTGCCAACACCCAATTCAAAGTGAACTCACGGAGTAGTCTGAGCCCACAAATGAAGCTGGTGCCACACCTTCATTCTATGGCGGTATGTGACCTGCTGGCCACGGCAAATAGTCCAGGCAGGCTATTAGGCGCCAGTTCCACGATTATCTGGAAGACTGAAATGACATGCAGCTCGAACCAAAGAGTAGCGTCTGCGCAACTGCACAGCCAGCACATCCTGATACGGCCGACTCTGACAAGAGCTGCCAACACCCAATTCAAAGTGAACTCACGGAGTAGCCTGAGCCCACAAATGAAGATCCTCCTACAACTTCATTCTATGGCGGTATGTGACCTGTTGGCCACAGCAAATAGTCTAGGCAGGCTATTAGGCGCCACTTCCACGTTCGTCTGGAAGACTGAAATGACATGCAGCTCGAACCAAAGAGTAGCGTCTGCGCAACTGCACAGCCAGCACATCACAAGCATCTCTCATGCATCTGATACGGCCGACTCCGATAAGAACTGCCAACACCCAATTCAAAGTGAACTCACGGAGAAGTCTGAGCCCACAAACGAAGCTGGTGCCACAAATTCATTCTATGGCGGTATGTGACCTGCTGGCCACAGCAAATAGGTCCAGGCAGGCTATTAGGCGCCAGATCCACGTTTCTCTGGAAGACATAGATATGAGCTCGAACCAAAGAGTAGCGTCTGCACAACTGCACAGCCAGCACATCACAAGCATCTCTCATGCATCTGATACGGCCGACTCCGATAAGAACTGCCAACACCCAACTCAAAGTGAACTCACGGAGAAGTCTGAGCCCACAAACGAAGCTGGTGCCACAACTTCATTCTATGGCGGTATGTGACCTGCTGGCCACAGCAAATAGGTCCAGGCAGGCTACTAGGCGCCAGATCCACGTTTCTCTGGAAGACATAGATATGAGCTCGAACCAAAGAGTAGGGTCTGCGCAACTGCACGGCCAGCACATCACAAGCATCTCTCATGCATCTGATACGGCCGACTCCGATAAGAACTGCCAACACCCAATTCAAAGTGAACTCACGGAGAAGTCTGAGCCCACAAACGAAGCTGGTGCCACAAATTCATTCTATGGCGGTATGTGACCTGCTGGCCACAGCAAATAGGTCCAGGCAGGCTATTAGGCGCCAGATCCATGTTTCTCTGGAAGACATAGATATGAGCTCGAACCAAAGAGTAGGGTCTGCGCAACTGCACGGCCAGCACATCACAAGCATCTCTCATGTATCTGATTCGGCCGACTCCGATAAGAACTGCCAACACCCAACTCAAAGTGAACTCACGGAGAAGTCTGAGCCCACAAATGAAGCTGGTGCCACACCTTCATTCTATGGCGGTATGTGACCTGCTGGCCACATCAAATTGGTCCAGGCAGGCTATTTGGCGCCAGTTCCACGTTTCTCTGGAAGACAGAAATGACATGCAGCTCGAACCAAAGAGTAGCGTCTGCGCAACTGCACGGCCAGCACATCACAAGCATCTCTCATGCATCTGATACGGCCGACTCCGATAAGAACTGCCAACACCCAATTCAAAGTGAACTCACGGAGAAGTCTGAGCCCACAAACGAAGCTGGTGCCACAAATTCATTCTATGGCGGTATGTGACCTGCTGGCCACAGCAAATAGGTCCAGGCAGGCTATTAGGCGCCAGATCCACGTTTCTCTGGAAGACATAGATATGAGCTCGAACCAAAGAGTAGGGTCTGCGCAACTGCACGGCCAGCACATCACAAGCATCTCTCATGTATCTGATTCGGCCGACTCCGATAAGAACTGCCAACACCCAACTCAAAGTGAACTCACGGAGAAGTCTAAGCCCACAAATGAAGCTGGTGCCACACCTTCATTCTATGGCGGTATGTGACCTGCTGGCCACATCAAATTGGTCCAGGCAGGCTATTAGGCGCCAGTTCCACGCTTCTCTGAAAGACTGAAATGACATGCAGCTCGAACCAAAGAGCTGCGTCTGCGCAACTGCACAGCCAGCACATCACAAGCATCTCTTCTGAATCTGATACGGTCGACTCTGACAAGAGCTGCCAACACCCAATTCAAAGTGAACTCACGGAGTAGTCTGAGCCCACAAATGAAGCTGGTGCCAAAAACTCATTCTATGGCGGTATGTGACCTGCTGGCCACAGCAAATAGTCCAGGCAGGCTATTAGGCGCCAGATCCACGTTTCTCTGGAAGACATAGATATGAGCTCGAACCAAAGAGTAGCGTCTGCGCAACTGCACAGCCAGCACATCACACGCCTCTCTCATGCATCTGATACGGCCGACTCCGGCAAGAACTGCCAACACCCAATTCAAAGTGAACTCACGGAGTAGTCTGAGCCCACAAATGAAGCTGGTGCCACACCTTCATTCTATGGCGGTATGTGACCTGCTGGCCACGGCAAATAGTCCAGGCAGGCTATTAGGCGCCAGTTCCACGCTTCTCTGAAAGACTGAAATGACATGCAGCTCGAACCAAAGAGCAGCGTCTGCGCAACTGCACAGCCAGCACATCACAAGCATCTCTTCTGAATCTGATACGGTCGACTCTGACAAGAGCTGCCAACACCCAATTCAAAGTGAACTCACGGAGTAGTCTGAGCCCACAAATGAAGCTGGTGCCAAAAACTCATTCTATGGCGGTATGTGACCTGCTGGCCACAGCAAATAGTCCAGGCAGGCTATTAGGCGCCAGTTCCACGGTCGTCTGGAAGACAGAAATGACGCAGCTCGAACCAAAGAGTAGCGTCTGCGCAACTGCACAGCCAGCACATCACTCACCTCTCTCATGCATCTGATACGGCCGACTCCGACAAGAACTGCCAACACCCAATTCAAAGTGAACTCACGGAGTAGCCTGAGCCCACACATGAAGATGGTGCCACAAATTCATTCTATGGCGGTATGTGACCTGCTGGCCACAGCAATAGTCCAGGCAGGCTATTAGGCGCCAGTTCAACGTTTGTCTGGAATGACCGAATTGTGGCAAGGAAGACAGGCGCGAATGTATGAGCCAGTGGTGTTTTTGGCTGACCACAGCATGCCAATACATCATGCCCTGCCATGTACATGCCAGCAAAGTCTTCAGTGGTATAGGGATTGGAGTCACGATCGGCAGCGGTGAGTGGGCCCATGTCACCAGTCTATGCCACGTGACACGTACCAGCCTGATACAAACAACACCTCCCTTAATCCCGAGGTGCACAGACCTCTTCTGGGAGACCACCCCACCAAAAATAGGGGTGGTCTAATACACCTGAATCCCATGCTCATTCCTCCCCTTCCCCAATTCCATTCTATTCGAAACGCAAAGCTAATGCAGGGAGGCACTTCGTGTCCGGCCACAGCAGGTCCCAGGCGTTTAGTGGAACATGCAACCACTCCATAAAGATACAGAAGTGTGCATATATATATATATATATATGTACATATATACATATACATATGTAATATAAAGCCTCCAATTTAAAGGGGGTACATACCGTATATCCATGCGGGTCGCGTGTCAAAAAAACCAAAACAGACAAAGGAGCGCAGCTGTTCGAGCCGAGCGCAGCTCGTGCGACTCGTGCCTCCTGGGCCCCTTCAACGCGCAGCGAGTGCAGCTTGCCCTCGAGCACGGAGATCTCCTTCGCGAAGGAACGAGAGACTGGACCGCTCAGGGCTTCGATGGGCCACGAGTTTTTTTTGGTGCCAGTTTAAGTGGTACCAATCGTGGGAAGCTAGGTCCTCCAGATTAGAGAGACTTTCTTGAGAAGTTGGTACCCGATTCTTTCGGCTTTGCCTATTTTAGTAGGGGAAGCCTGCCCCAAAAAAGGGTAAAAGGGCACTGCTGGGGGACCTAGTCAACGTGGGAAGGGTTTCGATAGGCTACGTTTTTTTGGGGGGTACCAGTTTAAATGGTACCAATGGTCGTCTGTTTCTGAGGGTTCGGTGCGTTTAGGGAGGTTGAGGGTTTCTTTGGGATGGGTTGGTGTGGGCTTGGTTGGTTTGGCCGCGGGGATGGGTTTAGGAAACGGCTGTGCGGTTTTGAGCAAGGTGTTTAGGGTTTGTCTAGGATCGGTTTAAGGTGGGCTGAAGCTGGCTTAGGGTGGGTTTAGGGTTTAGCGCTGGTGAAGGGCGGGTTGAGGCTGTGTAGGGTAGGCTTAGGGTTGAGTTAGGGCGGGTTTAAGGTTTCTGTGGGTATTCTTTAGGGCGGGTTTAGGCTTTCCGGCTTCGTAGAGAAACAACTCCTGAACAACAATGGCCCTCCATTTTTCCTGGGCCAACAGTCCTTCAGGGACCCTGGATTTGTCTGTTGAATTCCCAAAGCCCAAAATACACATAGCTCACAAATGGACTCAAACACTGCAGATTGTATTTTGTCAGTTTGTTTTTGCAAGCGGTGTTGGGCAGTCCCCTACTTTGGAGCCACAGCCAGATCCTGGATGTGGTGTTTGTCAAGGGTCCATGTGAGCGCCCAACACCCACTGAATATGCGTTCCATCAACATGGCTCTATAGGTTTATGTACGTCTTCCTATATATACCCCTCCAAAGCCAAGTTCGGGAATACCCTTAAATGGCCTAAACGCTTGGCGATTCTCCAAGTGTGTGTTTCTCGTTCAGGGTACCCTTTTCAGATTGTTTCAAAGGGACACACCACAATTCGCTAATGTCAGTGCACGATTGCCTCGCGTTCTGAAAGGCTTCTTTGGGCCTCGAGGTGAGCCCCCAAGCCAAACACCTGCCAAAAAAGGGACTTTGCTTTTTGCATCAGTATTTGCTTAGTCTGTGCTCAAACCCATTAATACTGAGCCATTATTAAACCCCAAGTTGTCCCAAAACATGTGTTTCTCCCCAAACATAGATTTCTTACTCTTGCTTAAAATTACGAGGTGTTCAAGCTCAAAGCCGGGGGCCCCCCTTAGAACGTCAGCCCCCCTCATTAACAGCACCGCCCCTTTCCCCCCCCCCCCGGCCCGCGCTAAATCGCGACTCTTTTGGGCTCAAAACAAAAAGCCACTGTTGCCATGTAATCTAAAGCCCCATTGACCAGAAGGCTGAACCGAAGAGGCTCTCCAGGTGACTTCAGGTTCAATTGGCGAAGGGGCCAGAAGCACAAGGACGAGGACTGAAGGGCCCGGAGATTCCTCCAAAAGTCTCGTTTTTCGGCACGTGTCCAAACCTTGTCAACCTTGATGGACGGGGAGAGGAGGGGAGGCACCACGCCAACTCCCCGGTGACAAAACACAAGGGTTTGACAAGATTGTTTCGGCACAAAAATGGAACCGTCCCAAAACAGACCCCCTATCTTTGTCAACCCGCAAGCCATGATTGAGCTGTCCTCCAGTAGAGAGGTTAGAATAAGAGTACCCCTCCCCCCAAAAAGGGTAAAAGGGCAATACTGGGGGACCTAGTTGATAAATCAGAAAGGGATTCTTCAAGCCAGGGATCTGCATCACTGACCCGTTTCACCAGGTGAGCTCGTTGAGTTTGTGCAGCCGGTGGTTTCTCGAGTCATAGAATTGTTTTTTCAGCCGCAGGCAGGTCAGCCGACTATATTCTCTGCAGGTGATTGCTCTTTCAGTTCGCACAACCTGAAGCGAGTGACTATTCAGTGTAACAAGTCGTGAATTTGTATCTTGGTTGCTGTTGACCCCCGTGCAAAAAGTTTAACTGTTTGGGGCTTTAGTGGAAACCCAACTTGATTTTCAACCAAAAAGTTAAAGTCCAAAGATCCAACCCAATAGCAGTCAAGGCGTGACTGGGTGATGCCCTTAAAGATTGAATAGTTCATCAGCAAAAAGGGCTCGATCCCTTGAGCAGTTTGGTTCCGTCTCAGCTGCTGAGCCCTGGCGTATTTTTTGGGGGACCCTGGCGTTTTTTCACCTGTACACCTGTTTTTTCACAGCCATTCTGCCTTTTGTTTGTGGGCTGGATTTTTTTTCAAAAAAAAAAAACGAAAGGGGGGTAAAAACGGGACTGGGGGTCAAAAGCCAGTTTTGCCAGCTTTCCGGCCGGCGGGGGGGTTCGAGCGAGCCAACATCGGAGGACGCCAGGGACTTTTTCTCACTCAACCGGGCTCGGGGCAGCAGGCTGCAAAGGTGTACTCCTGGGAATCCGAAGCACAAAGTCTCCCTACCAACCCTAGGTCCTCCAGATTTGAGGGGCTAGAATAAGTTGGTATCCGATTGTGTTTTCGGTTTAGTCTATTTTAGTAGGGGAACCGTAAAAGGGCACTACTGGGGGACCTAGAACCTGCCGGGGATCCGGAAACCAAACATCAACCTCTCATGAAGCAAAAGGCTTTTCATCAGATGTTGAAACCAGCATCGTGTGCATCACTTGAAATGGTTGGAGCAGGTTTCATTTGAGGTCAACAGAAACAGCGACGCTGAATCAGAGTGCAAAAGCTCGGCAGAGAAATGCTGGCAATTCATGAGCAAGGACTCGAGACTGCACACTCAATTTCTTCGAGTTCAAGCCTGTGAGGGCTCAATCACTATTAAATCGGTCCCCATGATTGGTCGGTCTCGTCTTCCTCCCTCTGAAAGTAAATCAGCCATGTTCAAAACTCATTTCAATAGGGTCTCTCTTTCAGTCGGCAGGCATACCGGAAATTGTCCAAGTGAGTAGCGCCCAAAAACCCATGACCTTCGATTCTAGCAGCATGCGCATAAGGGTCTAGGCCTTGATGTAAACCGCCAACAGGCGGCTTGGGCTCTCATCAAGCGGGCGAGCGGTTGAAGGTCGAACCACAGAGCAACCAAGGCAGGCTTGAGGCCTTATTATCTTAACGGCACCAACTCGTTTTGCTAAGCCTCCAGTACATATGTTGGGTTTGTGTCAAAATACGGACCCCGCCCAAAAGCTTGTGAATGTCTCTCTCGTTTCCTGTTAATCGATCCAAGAAGGGTACCCTGAGAAAAACAGTAGGCTGAGGGGGGAATGATTTGAGACATGAGCCTCTGTCAGAGTTCCAAAACATATAAGCAGAGGCGGTTGTCATTTACCCTCCCCAAACAGGTTCTTTAGCTGCTGAAAGTCTTGGGGTTTCGTGCTCGCAAAGGCACAAACCCATCCAGGTCCTTTCTTCCCTCCACAAGGATGCAAGCATCCATGGGCTCCTTTCTGATTTTTTTTTAAAGAGAGACTTGTGGGTTCTTGCGTTCATTCAGGAGTGGTGCCCCATGCAATTCAAGCGACGACACAAAGCGGCAAAGCAAGACTGATACAGGCAGCTCAATGCCCAACCAAAAAAACGGGTCACCAAAAACAGGTCTTGCAAAAACAACCCCATATCCGTCCCCTTGGGTTTCCTCTTAGTGAAAAAAGCAACACACATGTGTGTGTGTGTGTGTGTGTGCGCAAGTAGCGCATACACAAAGGACCGCGAAACCTCCTCCAACTGCCCACCATCCGCATGAACGCGCCGACGCGCCGAATCCGCGCCTCGTCCCAGCAGGCAGCGTTGCCCTCGGGGCCGAGGGCCAAGTTGCAGCAGAGGTCCTCCGAGAAGCCCAAGGTCCAGCAGTCCAGCCTAACCGCGAAAGGGCAAGAGTTGTTTTTTATTGTGTGGTTTTTTTGGGTCGCTTTGAAACGGAAAAACCTCCTTTTTGTTTTGGATTCTTTTTGGGGGTTGCTTTGAAACGAAAAAAACCCTGCTGCTACGTCTTTCTGGTGGTTTGCTTTTGAAGCCAAGGAGGTTTCAGGCGCCAGGTCTTGGTGCTCAGGGAATGTGGGAATGAACCCAGGAGTACCCTGAAAGGAAACCACAAGGGATGGTTTATAGGGGTCATTCCATGACTCATTCCCTGCGCAACACCAGCAAGTGGTTCCCTTGGGTTGCCATGAAACAGGAACCTTCTGCTGTCTTTCTGGTGTTCGGGTTTGCTTTTGAAGCCAAGGAGGTTCGCGAAAGGTTGATCAGACTTCCCGCGGCAAACAGTTTTAAATACCTACCAAAAGCCATGGTGGAATCTAAATTATCCGCCTGGCTCTGGAAGAGTCGCATACCCAAAGACCAAACAGGGAGGTCCAAAAGTGTTCGATGTCTAAGAGGGAACCATAGCTTCCATTTGGTTAAGACCCCTGGAAAAATCCCAACATATTTGCAGTAGTGATAGATTCCCTTTAAAACCAACAGGGGAAAACAACAATTCTTAAACAACTGGAAGGTAGCCAAGTAAATAGGGAAGTCCCTCTCAAGCACCCGCCCACCAGGGCTCCAGTCCAGGCGAAAGGAGGACCAGCACTAGCCAAGGGACATACTTTCCTGGGCCCGTTGTCGGATCCCCCGCGAAAAGTGACTCACCTTTAGTGGCTGGGGTGAAATTCGGAAACTAAACACTGAAAAGCTAAAAGGCTAAGGGGCCGGATGGCTGGAAGCCAACAAGTTTAGAGGTCGCCGTCCATCTGAAGCATTTCCGTTCAAACAAATCCGGATCCCGCACAGGCAAAGTGAAATGACCTTCACACCAATCCGCGCAAACGCCTCGATTCCTCGATTGGAAGGGGAGCAAAAAATTGAAAACTTTAGCAGCCAAGTGGGAATTTCCACCACTAAACCACAGTAAGCAAACATGTGAAATGTTTTCTAACAAAAAACCATGACTCTGACTGCTACAATTTACCGATTGGACATAAACAAAATCCAAACTAAAACAACTGCATCGCAGCAAAAATTGGAGTCCTATCCCCCAACGCCCAAATCAGTTTTATTTTGGGTCCTGCGATTCAACTTGCCGCCAAGGCTCTTTGCAGGCACCGATGCCTGAAGCAACAGCCAAACATTGGGATGCACAGACCTACGAAGTGATGCAGGATGGTGTGCATGAGTACCCTCCCACCAACTAACATGGAAGTGCAAGAAGGCCCTTTCCAAGAGGAAAGTAGTCTTTAGACAGGGGTCTGTGCACAAACTTATGTTAGCTGATGGGAGGGTAAGAGTCAAAACTAGGTTGCCAACATATCGCTAGGAATTCTCATGGGGAACACCCTGACAAATGGCTGGTGGACATGAATGCCCCACCTAAGTGATACCCACCAAAGGGCTCAATGACAATCCATGGCCACATGGAATGCGGCATGTTGGCCCTTTCTTGCGTGCCACCCGAAGGACCTGGTCGGAAGTCAGAAGTCAGCCGGAAGAAAAAGGAGGGGATCCAGTCAAGGAAGCCCAAACAAAGCGGCTCCTGATCGTCCAGATTCCCAAGCTAACGGCATGAATCCACAAACCTGTGGTTGCTTCATAGATTCATAGCCGGGCGTCCCACGTCAGAGGAAGTCCGTGAATTTTGGGGGCACCTTGCCAAAGAATCATGGCCAATTTTGGGGTCAGGACAACTCGATACTAAATGGATGAACCCAAAGCCATAAAACAATCGGACATCCACGTTCATCTCCGCTTGAAACTGTCCCCTACTGACTTTCATCCAGGTGGTCATTGTCGAGTGAACTTGCAAGGCAATTTATGTCAAACTGAAGCAACCCTCGAAATCGCCGGCGGCCTTTTTGCTTTTGAAACCAACACATAATCATATTTCCCAGTAGTGATAGATTCCCTTTCAAACCAACAGGGGAAAATCAACAAATACAAGCATATTCTTAAGCATATGGACAAACCAACAGGGAAAAAATAAGAAAAACACAAAATCCTTAAGCAAACGGAAGAGGTTGCAACCAACAAGAGGAGCAGTTTGATCGGAAGACTCGGTCGCGTCTTCGCCTGGATCGGAGCTTCCGGGACCAGAGCTTCCTGGCCGAGGGCCGAGGTAGCGAGGGGTTTGGAGTTGTCTTCTTTCGGGGTCTTGTTTGGCCCATGGGGGGAGGAAAAGAGGGGGGGGAAGGGCTGAACATTTAGGCTACTTCGGAGCTTATATCTTCTTTTGGACCTTGTCATTGAGTTGCCCACTCAGTGGCGCCTTTGACTCGTACTTTGGGATCACCCGAATCTGTATCATCTATGCCGCTATGCCCATGACAATCAATAAAAGTGAAACAAAAGCTACGCATCATCTCTTTCCCTGACCTGAGTGGACTGGCCAAACCAAGTCTCCTCTTGGCCCTTGACTATGCTGAAGACACCTGCCATCCCTCCATTTGCTGAGAAGTCCCCTGTCAAAAATATATGTCCAGTAGTGATAGATTCCCTGTAAACAGGGAAGGATAACACATATTCTCAAATGGGCGCATCAAAAAGCTAAAGTTTGCGAATTCAACGGGGAAGTTAAACTAGGTCACACGCTTCACGGCTCAAAGCCAGGCTCGGCCATCGAGTGACGTCGCGAGACCGGCCCCATTCCGCGCCTTGCTTGACAGCATCTCCAGTGCATGGGCCAGGTACTGCCTGCGGGAGAAACCAGTCTGAGAAGTTTGGCATGCCTACCGGAAATGTACTGTGCATGCATTTGATTTGTTCACTCAAAGTAGTCCAACCAGGAACACCTCCTTAAGCAAAAAGGGCACCAACAGGGTCCTTGAAAGGAAATCAAAGGACACCTTCACAACTTGTCTACCCTTGGGTGGTTGACCATTTTTGAGGAAACAGCTCGAAACCAGCGCTTCTTGGGGCCCTCTTTTGTCCCCAACCAAGAAGCAACTCAACTGCCCTAGTTAAGGGTCGCGCCTTCACGAATGCTCCAAGTCCGAGGCTCCGAAGAAAGTCGCATCGGACGCCTCGTACCCTTCGGGAACAAAACAAACATGATGACCACGTGTAGACAGTGGCTAGTGGCCACCTGATTCAAGCAAAAAATGTATCGTCCATGTGAATGACTAAATAACAGGAACAGCCTCCCTTTCGCAGACGATTTCCCATGCCTGGCGTTCATCTGCTGCTGCCTCTGCCGCTCCCAGCGCGCAGAAGGCGCCGGCGGAGCCGCGCGCTCCGGAGCCGGAGCCGCGCTCGTGGGAGAGACCTGCGGAAAAGCTGGGAGACTGGCGGAAAATGGGGCGCTTCTTTTTGTTGAAAATCAAAGACAGCAACACATCAACCAAATGTGTGCTTTCTAGGCCCTCCAGTAGAGAGGTTAGAATAAGGGTATCAACTTTTTTCTGTAGTCTATTTTAGTAGGGGAACCCTCCCCCAAAAAAGGGGTGAGAAAGGGCACTGAGGGACCTAGTGTTGTTGAAAATTAACAGCATAAACCAAACGTGTGTGTTTGTTTCCGAAACAGACAATATGAGAACCTCTCAACTACTTGAAGACCGAAGTGACTCCCTAGCAGATCAACAAGGAACGCAAGCAAGCATCCTTGAGGCACTACTTTGGAAATGGCCCCCCACGCATCCCAAACAACCCCCCAACCCCCCAACCCCCCGCACACACCCCACACCCTCCTTGGCCCCCGGCACTCTTGTAGTTCATTTCAAAGGGAAGCCCCCAATCAAAAGACGAAAAGAAAGCCCCCAAGACGCGACTCAACACCACGTGAAAAAACGCACCCGCCCAGCGGCCTGGCTGAGTGCCACCAGGAGGTGGTGGAGGTACAGTAAGCTTCCCTCCAAAGAGAGGTCGAAGCCTCAGCTTCGAGCTAACTCTTTGGCTCTGGCCTTATGATGGTCAAAATCCCGGAATTGCCCCCCAATGAACATACCAATCCCACTAAAATAGGTTCTAAAATGGGTGGTGCACTTACCCCAAAATGGGATCCCATTGGTTTTGACCCGGCTTCCGATTGAAAAAAAACATTGAAACAAACCATTTAGCACCCCAATGAGCGAGCGAGTCTTGAGGCTTCCCAACTTCCGTCAGCCAGGCGAGGCTCGATCTACATCCCAGACAACTGCGAGCAGGACGACCCCTCAATACGCTGTCAGAGAAACGCCAATCAATGAATGGCTTGGGTTTTACTCAACCGTTTGATTGAAGCATGCACCATGTGGATCCGAAAGGTCTGGATTCCGAGCGCACGCCAAAAGGGCACCGCTCATTTTAGGGGTGTGCGTGTGTGTACCCTGTCTGGGGTTGACTGAACATCACACCAAAATGAACTGTCCGTTTCAGGCGTTCTCCCATTGAAAGACCAAGCCACGTGGATACCCAAAGAGTGGTGGCGGTCCTTTGGGCTTGCCTTTGCACCAAGCTGAAAGGGAACCCTCGAAAACACACACCCAAAAGGACTCCAAGTGGGTGTGTTTTGAGGGTACGCTCTTGAGGATTGTTAAAACGGAAATGAAAGGGGCACTCACATCAAGAATCAAACATAGTTTAACAAACATCCTGGTGTCCATGTTGACAAACACGGAACCGCGTCCATTTAAGCCCGTTCAACTGAAACTCACTTGCCCAAAGGACGTGGAGACAAAAGGTTAACTAAGCTTTTGGGACCTTGACGAAACAGGGAACACCATTGCAAACCCAAAGGTCAAAAGGTCGGTTTTTGGAGAACTGACAAGAAGGTGCTCCAAAATAAGAAACATCCAAGTGCGGCCAGAGTACTGGCCAAATGCGCCGCGCGCAGCGCAATCTCGTGCAAGTGGACATCCTCCTCTCGCGGTTGCATAAGGTGGCAAAGGAATGCTGGAAGGGCCTGAGTGTCTGAAAAAATGGCGAACCCGAAATCAACCGGGTGGGAGCTCCTAACGGCCTGGGAGCTTTTTGGGGGTTAAACCTCCGAGCCTGGACTGAGTTCAATCTGCTCGTTGACACAAGCTGATCTTGGGGCCAACACACCCATCGTTTCTACAAACACCTGGGGACCGGCCCCATTTTGGGTGTCCCTCCGTTCACCCGCGCCTCGGCCGACCTGATGCGATCCGGGAGGTCGGAGAGGTCCTGCGAGTGGGAATTCCAACGCGCTGGTTCTGCCCCCCAACCCAAAGGATGGTGCTGGTAGATCTCAGGTTTGCCTTGGCTAGGTCCTCCAGTAAAAAGGTTAGAATAAGTTGGTACCCGATTCTTTTTCTGCAGTCTATTTTAGTAGAGGAACCCTGCCCCAAAAAAGCGTGAAAGGGTAGTTGCTTGTGGAAGTGGAAGTCCCTCTTGGACCGTCCATCAATCTTGAGCACTCTTTTGTTTATCTGGGTGTGTCTGTCTTGATGGTAGAGGCTATGTGGGGTTGTCTTGAAGCGAAACTGGAGCCAAACCACCCAATCCAATTGGAGTTCCCCTACTTTTGAGACAACCCTAAGAAGATTCGGACAAGAGAGTTCAAACAGTTTGAGGCACCCATTACTATGGGCCCACGGTTGATTCCCGAAATATAGCTGACTAGGGCCAGACTGGGGTCAAGTCAACGTGTCCGTTGAGTCAGTGGCTTTTGCTGTGGGGGTTTGAGCCACGGACAGCTTGACTTTTTCGCCTGAAGGATTTGGGAACATTCGGTGTTGGTACAGGAAGATGTGGGTGTGCCCCCCCATGCCCTTGCCAAACCAACAATACACAACCATAGTCTGCCGCAACAATAGTCTGCCAATAATTTTGTCAGTTGACCTTTGAGTGCTTACAGAAGCCACATCAACAAACCAAAATACGGGGATCGAAATCTTGGGATTCATGGTTGTAGGAACCACCTATTTCTGAGATACCAACGTTCCCATGCCTGCTACAGCTACTTTGCTACTTTATTGTCGGGATCCTAGGGCATCACCAAAAATGGCAGCCTGAAACCCTACTGTCCGCTACCGTCCTGACAACGGCGGGCTTGCCATGTCTTTTTGGGTTCCTCTATGTTGACACATACCCATGGTTGGTCTTTTGAGGGTCACCGTTCTGCATTCAAGGGGCACACAGAGAATCATCCGTTTTGGGGATGCCGAAAACAAAGGCATGCACCTGGGTGTCAATGTGACCAAACCTGCAGTCTACTTGGTTGCAGGAGGGATTGGACACCTCTATCATCCAACCGATGGTTACAACCTAAGTAGATGACACTTCCAAGTGGCTCAAGTGGCCAAGCTACCCTAAGCCTTCGTCAACCAACTCGCCCGCAACTTCCCCCGCCCAATGCCCAAAGCTTCGTCCTCCGCCACTGGCAAATAGTGCTCCCAAGGGCGCAGGGCCCTATCTAGCCACACCTTCCTCGGGCGTGCACGAATGTGACAAGGGTTTGGAAGACCACCAAACGTTGGCCTCGGTTTCCGTTTGGTCTCCCTTTCAACCCCCAATTTCATGGGGTTTCTTGAAGACCCAACGAATCAAACAGCACCTTAAAGGTGAGTGAGAAGTGAAAGTGCTGTTTGCTTTGTCCGGGTTCAACCCCCTGCATGCAACAAAACACAACACCCTGCTCTGAGAATGGCTGATTGCCCGTCAGTGCTCCAAAGTCCTCCCCGAAAGCCTCAACAAGCAACGCACCCTAGATGGTCATGGATTAGGTCCTCCAGTAGAGAGGTTAAACTGATGGTACCGTCCTTTTTCTGTACTTTACTTTAGTAGCGGAACCCTCCCAAAAAAGGGTAACAGTTGGCGCTACTGGGGGACCTAATGGAGGTCCGAGGTCTCGTTTACTGCGGAAGAACCCAAACGCGCCGATGGTCACCGCAACTCGGGCCCAAAGACATCGGCCCCGAGTGCCGAGTGGAGGGAACCGACTCAAAATGGGCAGTTGGCTCGGCCAGTTTTCTTGTACCAAGCAGTACCGAACCTCCGAAAAGGCACACCTCGCGCGTTTACTAAGGTTGAAACCTGGCAAGCTCTAAGTCTTAGGTGGCAGAGGTTGCCTTCCACAAATTGACACCGGTTTCCCATCTAGTTTCCGTTTTCGACCAGCCCCCCCCAAAAAAAAACCGCCGGTTTTTCCCATACCACTCCCGTCAAACCGCCCAATATGAGGAGCTTCCCGGAACCGCTTCTCCGAGTCCGGGGGGCAGGCGGGACTGGGCCTTGAAGACCACGGACTCCGTGTGCAGCAGCCAGAAGAGCCGATCCGAGAGGCTGACGCCGTCCACGTACCTCCCACCCCGATCCGAGAAACCGCTCGGAGCTGTTTGGGATTTTTTCTTTCGGTGTTTGTGCCAGGGACATTGGTTTCAACCCAAGAAACAAAGTGGAGAAGTGGAGTTGCGCTGGCGCATGGGCGTTGGAGGTGTTTGTGTCAGGGACTTTGGAGAATCAAAGAGCGTTTTTCAATAGAGGGCCTGAAAAGGGTGACCTAGAGCCCCCCCGTCCTTTCTGGTGGCTTGTTCGCTGGCCCTGGTCTCGGACAACTCATGTGCATGGGCCGTGAGCATTGTCTACCGGCACAGTCACTTGCAGCCAACCACTAAAACAAGCGCCTTCGAGATGGATGGCATCCTGGTTGCCCGAGCCAACAATCCGAGCTCTTTTGCTTGGTTGACGTTGGGTAAGGGGAGCAAGTACTCTCAAATGTCAGCAGCCAAGTGGATTTGGATTTCAACCACTAAACCAACTACAATAAGCAAAAATGTAAAATGTTTCCCAAGACCAACCGAGTTTGGGGAATATCAACGCCACCCTGACCAGTCAAACTCGAAAGCTCCAGTCCGCATTTGCAGAGGCGCATGAGGAACTTGTAGTCCAGGTGTGCCTGGATGGCTCTTCCAGAAACAAACGAATTAAAGGAAGGACAATTTGTCACAACTCATGCTGGGAACAATCACCCCCCAAAAAAGTTTTCTCTCTGTGTAAAGGTTCTTTCATCGCCTTTGAAATCACCACCCTAAGGAAACTAACCTCACCTTGGACCTTCAATTGGCAAAAAAGGATGGGGCGGGGGTGTGTCCAGGCTGGTTGAATTTTCATTTGCAGATGTTTGACGGAAACGATCGTGACAGCTCTGTCATGTGGGGTTTAAGCTCACGCTTGCTGAAGAAGAGCTGCGAACACATGCGCATACATGCATGTATGTAACTCTGTATATATATATATATATACATATATATGTGTATATATATATATACTTAGGTATGCGTCGAAAAGTTCTTGGTCAGACCGTTTTTTACGGGATCTTCTAAAACCCCATCCCCAACCACCCCCATGTCGCGCGGCGAGAATCCCTGCTCCAGCTGCCTCCAGTCCGCCTGAAGCAAGCCTGAAAGCAGCCGATTCTTTTTGATACTCCAAAAAACCTGTCCAATTCCCATAAAAACCGAAAAACCGTAGAAACCGACAGAAACGGGTCAACTTCCCATCTAGCTCCGGAGAAACCGCTCAACTTCCTCTCAAAGCTTGGAAACAGGCCAGGTTCCCCTCAAAACCGGTCCGGTCAAATTGCCCTTCAGAAACCAAATAAATCCCCTTGAAACTCCCTAGAAACCTGTCGAATCCCCTCCGAAACAGGTTGAACTCCCGTCAAATCCCCCCAGAAACCAGCAAATTCCCCCCGCCTCAAAACGAACAAACAAACAGCTAAATTCCCTGGAAATTTGGACCTGCGCTTGGCCCACCATTCTCTAGCTCCCTGCAGCTCTCGTTCTGGCCCTTGAAGCCAGGTGGAACGCGCGGACATGCACCCACCCTCTAGCTTGGAACCAGCTCACGCATTTCGGCGCCGACTCCCTCACTGTAATAGCAGCACTTCAAGGCAAACTAAAGCACAGTACATACCTCAAAGCCAGCCAAAAACGGACTGGCCGAGGCGGGCAACGCGAAGCGTTTACAATAATAAACAATTGGTAGCGCACATCAAAATAATCCGCCATGCCCTGAACCCAAAATAGACTAAAGACTGGACAGTTTGATCTAAATTCGGGCAAAGGAAGGGAACGCAACCCCGAAGCCTCTCTTGCGGAGGTTCCATGATCCGATTTTGGTCCACCCCACATGGCACAAACATGCAAAGGACAAACAAAACTAGGGCTCGTCTGGGTGTTGCTGGAAATTCAGAACTTCGTCCAAATAGGCTGGCTCCCTCCACAAACCCAACAGGAGCCGAGCTTTGACACATTTCTCTCAAAGTTAAGAACCTCCCAACATGCTTCACTTCCCCTAGTTTTCTAACAGAATGCAAATGAAGTTAGGATTTCTCAAAATGCTGGACCCTTTAAAATGGGGTGTTCCTCTTAGCCTTCCATTTGAAGGCCTCCGAAAAGGGGCCCTAGAAACCGGTACACCCACATTGATGTTTCATAATTAGACCCGTTTGGTGGACATTTGGGGATTCTCACAGCCCACCAACCACTTTTGAGAAATGTCCAACTCTGAAAAAAAATCCCGGCGTGTCCCCCGCGCATCTTTTGGGTTTGCCTAAGGGTTTGCCTAAGGGTTTCCCGAGGGTTTCCTAATGGTTTCCCTGGGTCTTGCTGCGATCTTTCAATCGTTTCCCAAAATTTCCCCAAGCCAAAAGAAGGTCTTTCTTTCGGTGTCCCTGGGTTTGGGCGCGCTTTTCAAATCCCAAAAAGGGCCTTCTGTCTACCCCCCCTTTAACTGGCTGTGGGTCAAAACCAATGGTATCCCATTTTGGTTGGTAGGTGAATTCACACATTTTAGTCTACAGTGGTTGGATTGGGATGGTCACTGGGGGTACGATTTGGCTTCTGACCCATGGCCAACCAGCTTGACCCACTCGCGTGAACCAGGGCACCTCCGGGGGGACGATCTCCTGCACCAGCAGCTGGTGGCCTCGAAAGACCTCCAGCAGCTCTCGGTTCACCACGTCCTTTGATGGGACCCGTGAACGGCGTCTGTGGGGAAAGGAACAAGGGCTGTGAATGTGTGGGGTTTTGTGTCTTGGAATTCATTTTAGTCTAAGGAAATTGTCGCCGGCCGTATCACCCGGGAATTCACCAGAAAAAAATGGGCCGAAACCAGGGACGGGTTGAAAGACCCAACTTTTGCTTGGACATTTGAGCAGAAGCACGGTACCCACAAACCAGGTCCAAACTTCCAAACTTTTTGTGTGACGCAAATCAACGAACAAAACACTCCTGGCCAATTCAAGCTGTGCTTCTGGGGTTCCCTAGACTTTCCCTGGTGGCAAACAAAGAGTTGCGGTAGGGCCATGTAAGGAGAAATATAGAGTCTAGGTCCTCCAGTAGAGGGGTTAGAATAAGGGTACCAACTTTTTTCCGTAGTCTATTTTAGTAGGGGAACCTTTCCAAAAAAAGGGTGAAAGGGCACTCACTACTGGGGGACCTAGTGGCAGACTAGATGGATTTGATTCATCCGGCTTTTCGTTAAGTGCGGGGTTGCCTATATGGGTTTGTCTCAAAATAGGCCACCATCCAAGTTTGATTATGTTCCTTTTGTTCCCTTTTGAACCCACCCAAGAAAGGGTCTCAAAAAGAGACAGACCCATATAGGGAGCCCCGCACATAGCGAAAAGCCAGATGAATTAAATCCATCTAGTCTGCCCCAGACACGGGAAATTGGAACCATAAATGGAATGTATCACTGCCACTGTGACTCTCAAGGTGAAACACACGTCCCCTCTCCAGGTAAGGACACGTAATCTAGGGTTGATTCCCCATTCTTTGTAACCATCCTTCTTTTCAACACCCATCAATTTTCACTGGGTTTCTGGAGGCTTTCTAGAAAGAAGGATCCCTGGAAAGAATGGGGAAGGTACCCCCAGAAGTAAGCCCTGGCAACTGCCTTGGTGAACTTCGCGTCCACCTTGTCAGGCATCAGCATGGAGTAGAGGACCTGGCTCGATTCTTCAGCTGCAAAGGAAAGGCTTAGAAAGCATAACGCTGCAAAACCGAAAGGAATAGCACCACCCATACAAGATCTCAGATGTCTCTCCAATCTCAACCTCACAATCCTGACCACGTGAATTGCCAAGATGGATCATTTCCCCAAAAGCGTGGCACCAAATGGTGTTGGGTCCGGGCCTCCCTCGCTAGAATCCATGGATGTGAGGCCTCCCTCGCGTAAGCTCATTCACCCCCCCACATGGGTGAGCTCATTCACAATCTCTCCGTTGGGTTGGGCGTTTCTCCGTTGGAGAAAATTCAGGGGCCCCAGTGAACAAAGGGACCATATGTTTTTTTGGGACGTCCCTTTGTCCCAAGGCTACACGTGGGATTCGGGCCCTACAGTTGCACAAGAAGTCTAAGACAACAAACTCAGGACTCGGCGGTAAGCCAAACGAGGAGCTGTGAGCCGACGAGATCAAGTCCATTCGGTTGGGTCTTACTCACAAAAGCGAACATTGGACCACAGATCGAGATCAAACTCCGACCCTCTCGCAATTCCGAAAGAAAAAGTGGGGATTCAACAAATGATTTGCTTAAGAATAGTTTTGTCATTTTCCCTTGTTGGTTTTAACGGGAATCTATCACTGTTGGAATTGTTTCTTCCAATGGGCTTGAGCTACTGGAGGTATCCGCCATTGTCTGTCGTTGTGTTCGATATTGCCTCCTTTGCCGCCGCTCTTCTTATAGGTCATCAAGGTCAAGGATTGTTCGCGTTTTACCAAGAACTTGGGTGACCACTTTATTGTTGGTTTAACAACAAGGGGGGCCAATGTTCCTTCTTTCCAAGTGATAATAAAATCCCTGGATACACAGCTTCTCTGGCCAGGTGACGCCTCTTACTACTCTTCATCCACCCTGATTTTGTTCAAAGATGACCCGCCCTTCAGAAAGGTCCAACGAGTTGGAACGAGTTTGACCACCCGAAGCACGCGGGCCAAACGTGGGCACGGGCCGAGTTGCCCCGCCGTAGAAATTGGCAAATGGATGTTTGAACTAAAGGGACTCTTTGATAGACATCATGTAGGCGGGATTCATGCCCGATCGCTTTTAAAGTGGCTCCCTCTTAAAATTCATGCTAATCCCCCAACCTCTAGTAGTTGATCTTAAAGGGGTTTGCCCCTAACAAATATGTATATACTGTATATATATATATATACTGTGTACATATATATAGTTGTGTACATATACATATAAATAAACAATATTAAACACAAGAGCAACATAGAGCGGAATGCCCCGCTTTCAAGGTCTGAGTCATTGGTCATTAACTCCCTGGCCCAGGCGCCAGCCGCGAGCGGGGGAACTGCATCCACTGCTGCGCAGAGAAGTTGGCGCAGCTGCAAGCGAGACCGCCCTAGCGAACAACGCAGGTCTGGTTTGTTTGCACCTATTGATAGTTCCAAAGCACTTAAAAACAGCAAGGCTAGTGGAGCACTTTTTCTTGAGCCAATAAAGCATGGTTGGCCCCAGGTAAAACTGACAGCATCCCAAAGGAGCAGTATGGGGAGCTTTGATTCAAAGCTAGGGGAACACTTTGACAGGAATCTGAAAAAGGGGGTGGCGGGTTTCCACTCCCTTGGACCAGAACAAGAACACGACTCCAAGACAACAGTTCGGGCGAGGGTGGTGCAGTCTGGGCTGCCAGCGGGGCAAGACACAACACCGAAATGGGATGTCTGCAATGTTCAACTTGGCGGAGGGGGGCGAACAAACAAGTACGCTCCTTGTTTGTCGTGATGCTGGACAACGGTGTCAAGAACATAGGTGATTAATAGATGAGTTTGTAGTTTGTATTCACCATGTGATTTGTGGATCCTGGCAATCAGCTTGATAAACTCTTAGGCTGCTCCGGGTTCTCAAACTTCCTGAGAATGCAGGGTCCCTGTGCATCCTTCCTTCTAAATTGACTGGCTGGAACAAGCTATTCAAGCTTTCGGCCCTAGGCTAAAATGACGACTGAAAACACCATCTGTTGGTTGGTTTTTCCGTGGTTTCCCTTTGAAACCACTCACACAAAGGAAAACAACACGGGCTTGAAGGGATACATCCCAAATCTCCCAAACCCACCCTTCACAAGTCTCAACTAGCTGGTTCAGATGTCTTTTTAGAGCCTGGCTGACGTGTATCAATTCACTCGGCTGACGTTGGAAGAGGAGCAAACTGAGCAAACATTTTTGCATTTTAGCAGTTAAGTGGATTGGATTTCAACCACTAAACCACAACAAGCAAACATGTAAAATGTTTCCCAACAACAGACATGTTTAGGCCCTGCAGGGTGGATTTACCGTTGGTTTCCTGCCTCGCCGCAGCTGCCGGGCAGCAAACAGTGGGTGTCCGATCCGCGCCAGAACAACTTCGACGCCTGGAGTTGAGAGACTCGCAAGGGGAAGTTCATGGCCCATGGCCCTTGACTGCAATGGCTCCCCCTGTGGCTCTGAATCAGATGATGAGCCAACAAATGCCTGCCTTTGTGGCAAAGGGGGCCTCCCTGGTCTGGCACGAAAGGGCAACAAAACCAAGTACATGATCAAAGGAGCTTCTGAGCACACCTACTTCGTCGAGGAGAGTTCCCCTCTCCCTTCATCCACCTGAGTTCCATTTGAAGGGTGGAGATTTTCTGGCTGCCAAGAGAACCCAAACGATCGGCTCTGCTTGGTGTGTGGCAAAATGCCCAGCTCTGCTCATTCGCTCTGGCGAGTTAAATCATCTTCCTTCTAATTGCTGGTTTGGCTTCTGCAAGAGCCAAGGGCTCAACCCTTCCCAAGTCCATAAGAATTGATTCGCCATTCTCTCCACCCGGGGAGGGTACAGCTCGAAAGTTAGGAACAAGCGAGTGAAATGTATGCCACAACCTCTTCCATTCAGCTCTTAAGCGCTCTCCCGCCTTCTTCTCCCACGGCACGCGGCTTCTGGCCAGCTTGTCCTGCAAGAAGTCTGGTTCGCCACTTGGGCGAAGCTGGTTTTTGGTGGGACACCCTTTGGTCGTGCGGCAAAACACTCCTGTCCCCTGGAAGTGCCAAGTAGGGAGTCTGGAACAGTCAAAACACATGGCCCATCCCGTTCAACAAAGCAATAACTCACAGGTCAAAAAACATAGGGACATATGGTAGTATCATTATCCTGATATGCTTCCCCGGACCCTTGTCAATGGACCTTGGCTTCTGGGCATTCACTGAATTGAAAGATAAATCGCATTTCAAAGAGCATCCGATTTCCCATGTCAAACAGGGGCCATTCCAAATGCGGTCGTCGTTTGTTCACTTGTATGCCTCGTTCGTTTGGGAAGAGAATGAGGATTTCATGCCTCCACAGCTCAGGCATCTGGATTCAACCTGCCCTTTGAGTCTTTTCGTTGGCTTTCCGGCGGTAAGGACTCCATTCGCTTTGCCCGGAGAACTTTTGGGGCCGGTGAACCTCAGGGGTGTTCTTTCCCGAGGTTTTCGCGCAGTTGGGAGTCCCGAGGTCCACTTAAGGGCGGCCTCGAGTTTGAAGACAGGGTCCCGAGCAATGCTGCCCCTAGCTCTGCTCTGACCGCCAGGTTGGTCCTGTGTCGACCATCACTTTGGTCGAGCAACGAGACTTTGGCTCAAGCAAAGTAGCCTCATGTCATCCTTGGGCTAATCCGGAGCCCATACCGTTCGTACACACCTCTGGGCAAACATGGGCTTGACATGGGTATGATTATTAGTTGGGGACACTTTGGTGGACATTGATTTGGTGGGAATTAATGTGCACCATCCACTCTTGAGTGTGTTTCATATTTAGAAATCCAATTCATACTGGGAACCCCGGAATAATCCCCCCCTGGCTGATCAATAGAGGAATAGAGGGTGTCCACCCTTTTTCTGGGGCTTCCTCCCTTTTGAGGGGACCACCTCATTCATAGGACGGGCTGGTCAAGAAGCGGCGCTCGTCGCGCGCTTGCGCTTGCGCGGCGGTCCGTGTAGCGCCGCGTCCAGTCTTGCTGAAGGAAGGCCCACCAGGGCATGAGGATCCCGGCGCAGCTCGCGGGTTGGGCCTTGACACTCCGAGTTACCGCTGGGATCGTTGGGCGAGTTCTTGGGGGAGGTTTCTTAGGTGTGTGGGTTTCTTTTCTCCGTGTTTTGATGTTGGGAAAGGTTGTTGATGACAAGGATGATCATGGTGATGATGTGTTCGTGCTTTTGTGGGCGCTCCTGCTCTTGCTCTCCTGCTCCTGCCGCTGCCGCTGCTTCCACCATCACATCATACAGTGGTCCACTCACTTCCGCAGGTGGCGACATTTTGCTGCGATGGTCAGAGATCTGCTACCATGTCAAACACATAGCGGGTAATTATCAGATTCATTTGTCCCCATGCGCAAAGGGTGAGCTCAAAGCTCTGAACCACCGACAGTCCCAGCTAGTAGCTCAGGAAAGTTGCACTTTCAGAAAATCCGAAAAGGCAAAAAGGGAAGCTCTGGCGAGAGACCATTAAGAAGCAAACGCCTTTCATGAACCCATTAAATATGTATTTCCATCGCGAAGGGCATGCCGCCAGAACAAGAGAGGATTTGGGATGTGTGGAATACTCTTGCGAACAACTTGCAGGTCGGTTTTGGACAGGTGAAAAACAACTTGCTCGCGTGAAGAAAAATCAATCTGGTGTGATGCTTGGCTCGTCAAGAACAACCCACCCAAAAATGGGAGCCGGCAATGGGGCATCTGGTTCATGCTGCAACTTCCTGAAAGCTTGCTGTCTCGAGGTTGATGTTCACAGAGTGAACCGAGAAAGCCGAAGCTTTCTGAGTGACTAGTGACTCAATATGACTATCAAGGGTTCATGTCCAACCATTTGGGAGAACGTGTACGGCACTTTATATCCTGCATGTAAGCACCCATTTGGGCCGGACCCTTTTTGTGGCAAGTGGTTGTACTGCGGACGTGCAGCGCGCAGCGCGCGCGCGCTCGAGCGCCAGTTCTGCCATGCTGCCGTGCGTCCTGCGCCAGAACCGGCACCGTGAGGTTCAGCGGTTGCAGGGCCTGCTCCAAGTGCCCGGCGTTCTCCACGCACATGGCCTCATCCTGCCAAGGCCATGGGTAGGTTGGTGTGCCTCAAAATTAAAGAGCTAGGGTGACACAGCCTCTAGTCTTTGGTTCCATTTACCAATGTGCCATTTTGGTACGTTTATTTGAGCCACACCCAGGTATGCGGAGGGTCAGATTGGGGGGCCTGGTTGGGCCAAAACCCTATACAAGATGGCGCCATGGTCCCAAAAAGGCCATATACTTCTTCCCCCCCATGCCAGAATTTGAATATGGACCCCAAAGGTGGGTTTCCAACGAACACGGATGAGCCTCGTGGAACTTAGTGAGACCCCGATTTACTGTGGCGAGACCGAAGTCAACCTACTGTGGATGGACAACTTCTGCACCAGTTGATGGGTGGTTTAGCCTGCATCCAACTCAACTGGTCCAGAAGTTCGTCCATCCACAGTACCACGCAACCATGTATAGGCAGTTTCCCTTTCAAGTCCTGTTGCAACGACTCCAACAACATGGGTGGCGGCGTGGTTTGCCTCTGAACTCCTTATTTTCAAATATTTTCAACCACACCAAACCGGCACACCCGGTACCCTATGATTCTGGCACGGCTTGGTTTAAGAAGAATCCTCAAACTGGGTGGTTTCACTTTGGTCTAAAAATTGAACCAACCCGAAACGGGCGATGTAAAAGACACCTGGCTCAATACGGCTGTTGTTTAACTGCAACCCCCTGTGTTCAAAGGAGTTTCCTAGATCCAGAGGAATCTGACCCCCGGCCATCGGCAAGATTTCCAGCAGGCATCGGCCATGTTTGGGGGAGCCCACCCAGCAAGGGATCCTTACATTCTACACCTGAACATTGCCTTGTAAATGGTGGTTTCCCTTTATTTTGGTGTTGAAAAAGCAACATGTTTCAAATGGTTGCAAAATGGAGATCTTTTAAGGAGCCCTGACCAAGCAGAAAGAGACAACGGGATGCCTCCGAGCGAATCTGCAATGCTCCAAGTGACCTGAACCTCTGAGTTGACGCTCCCTGAATTCCTCACTCCCACGGAAGATCCCGGTGAGCTGGGAAATGGACCCCATGGGTGGCGTCTGTTCGAAGTCCCAGTTCAAGTCATCCAAGAAGGGAACCCACCAAAAAATAGAAAACCGCATTGACACGGAACCCACTTTGAACATCAGTGATCCAGAGTCCCGAGTGAGATGCACGCAAAACAAAAGGCTACAACATGCAAAGGCTAAACGTGGGAGTCGCGTTGCTCGAATTTCTCAGGCATTCCCTTCTTGTTTGGGCCGGCCCGGAATAAATTATCTGTTTTGTAGAGTGATCTCTTCAGGATTGGATTGAAGAAAACGCAGCTGCTTTACCTATGGTCACGTGATCATGATTGGATGGCCAAACAGGAAGCAACTGGCAAAGAGACATTTGGCCATGGGTCAAAATCCCGTACCTCAGTGAACATCCCAATCCCCACTAAAATAGACTAAAATGGGTGGTGCACCTATGGTACCACTGGTTTTGACCCACAGCCATTTAGGCAAGGGGGCCTTTGCGACTAACTTTCGGTGCTCTAGAATGTGGGGACCCTGGCAGGTCGAGGTTGCTGTTTGACTTCCCTATGAACCCCGTCCAAAAAGGGTCCAGGTCGGACACCTCCGTGTATGCACATATATGTATATACATGTGTATAAATATAATATGTATGTTTATAATATGTATGTTTATGTTCTCTTTCACTGTGTCCTGGCTGACAAAGAAGTCCAGATCCGGCAGTGGAGTAAGCAATCCTGGGCATCGTGGGTTGTCTATGGCTGCATGAGGAAACGGGCAACGGTTTCGGATAGAAGAACAATGTGAAAAATACCAAGATCGTCCTAGCTCAACCCCCGAGTTTTCAAAACCTTCAGCAGAAATCAAACAAGCAGGTCATTGTTTGCGCACGTTTGCAGAAGATGAAGCTGGATGCCTTTGAGTGCCCTTCCGCACTGCCCCTTGACCATGGGCCAAACTTCTCTACATACATACATACATACATACATACATACATACATACATACATACATACATACATACATACATACATACATACATACATACATACATACATACATACACATACATACATACATACATACATACATACATACATACATACATACATACATACATACATACATACATACATACATACATACATACATACATACATACATACATACATACATACATACATACATACATACATACATACATACATACATACATACATACATACATACATACATACATACATACATACATACATACATACATACATACATACATACATACATACATACATACATACATACATACATACATACATACATACATACATACATACATACATACATACATACATACATACATACATACATACATACATACATACATACATACATACATACATACATACATACATACATACATACATACATACATACATACATACATACATACATACATACATACATACATACATACATACATACATACATACATACATACATACATACATACATACATACATACATACATACATACATACATACATACATACATACATACATACATACATACATACATACATACATACATACACATACATACATACATACATACATACATACATACATACATACATACATACATACATACATACATACATTACATACATACATACATACATACATACATACATACATACATACATACATTACATACATACATACATACATACATACATACATACATACATACATACATACATACATACATACATACATACATACATACATACATACATACATACATACATACATACATACATACATACATACATACATACATACATACATACATACATACATACATACATACATACATACATACATACATACATACATACATACATACATACATACATACATACATACATACATACATACATACATACATACATACATACATACATACATACATACATACATACATACATACATACATACATACATACATACATACATACATACATACATACATACATACATACATACATACATACATACATACATACATACATACATACATACATACATACATACATACATACATACATACATACATACATACATACATACATACATACATACATACATACATACATACATACATACATACATACATACATACATACATACATACATACATACATACATACATACATACATTACATTACATTACATTACATTACATTACATTACATTACATTACATTACATTACATTACATTACATTACATTACATTACATACATTACATTACATTACATACATTACATTACATTACATTACATTACATTACATACATACATACATACACATTACATTACATTACATTACATTACATTACATTACATTACATTACATTACATACATACATACATACATACATACATACATACATACATACATACATACATACATACATACATACATACATACATACATACATACATACATACATACATACATACATACATACATACATACATACACATACATACATACATACATACATACATACATACATACATACATTACATACATACATACATACATACATACATACATACATACATACATTACATTACATTACATTACATTACATTACATTACATTACATTACATTACATTACATTACATTACATTACATTACATTACATTACATTACATTACATTACATTACATTACATTACATTACATTACATTACATTACATTACATTACATTACATTACATTACATTACATTACATTACATTACATTACATTACATTACATACGTACATACCTACATTACATTACATTACATTACATTACAGTACATTACATTACATTACATAACATAACATTACATTACATAACATTACATAACATAACATAACATAACATTACATTACATTACATAGCATAACATACATACATACATACATATATATATATATATATATCTATGTAGTCTATGCGCCGGGTCTTGTCCCAACCAACCAACCAACCGAGGGTGCCACTTTCACTATCAACTCCTTATTCGGGAATTTAGAGAGCCATTGCAAAGGATTCATTGCCCATGGCACATGCGCTTTGGGCTTTAGATGGATATAACTATGACTTGAATTCAACCAATCCGGGGCTAGTTAAAAAATACCGGATCCCCAGCAATTCCACCCACCGGTTGCCAGACCTTTCGGTGGAATTTCAGCCGCAGGCGCGCAGCACATGCAAAGCATCTCGCAAGGTCTCGATGAGCAGCACATGGCTGCCCTTCCTCCGCCCATGCGATCGGTGCGAGAGAGGTAGGGAATGATGACGCGAAGATAAACCATCCCACAGGTGGGATTTTTTGGGGGGACCAATGCCTGGGTTTATTCCCACATCCCAACTGAGCACCAGCAAAATATCCAACGATATAAATCCCCACGTGATCAAATGTCCACCAAAGGGTCAATTGTTTGGATGTTGTCTTACGTTTCTCTGAATTGCAACAAATGAAGGATCCCTGCTTAATCAAGCGGGGCTTCTTTCTTTATCTGGTGGACCATAATCATTCATTTTCCAACTGGACATCATGCAACCCCCCTGCCCAAGTAAGGCACCATGTTGGCCCCTGCTGAATCTCCCCTAAACATTGTGCGCCCTCCTGATGCAGGATTGAGTGTTCATCAGGGCACGCCATTTCTCCCGCGCCTCACGAGGCTTACCGGCAATTGTGTGCATTTCCTTCTTGCGCGCCCCCCGAAAAAGGCATGAATGTCCATGTGAGCTACCATCAACCTCACTTGTCTTCGTCAAGGAGGTTTTTACGTAGTTCTCGTTTTTGGTCGGGGTAAAGTGATCTACGCATATTTTGACCGTGACTCATGTCTCTTCCTTCTTGCAAACGGCCTGCTCTAAGACTGCCTCAATCACCTTTCATTGCAACAAGGTGGCCCAACCCTCCTGTTTTAGATTTGTGCCCACCCTTTTGGGGCGTAGCCCACGCCAGGCTTAAGACACACATTGGATGGGAGCAACGTTGATGGGTGTAGTCGACCCCAAGTAGACCCTGGCGGATTCATGGGGGGGATGTGCCCAAATGTAAGATTCGGACAGATATTTCTTAATCCTGAGTTTCCATTTTCATCCCACCAAACATGGAAGTGCAAGCCAAAAAGTGTCGGATGTGCACCTCCAACTATGTCCGGGGGTCCTAGGCAACTAAGTAGAGCCCAAAACCACACAAAGTGGTTGTTTAAGCAGGCGATGTTGCTACCTGGCGTCATGGACTGTCTAGCCAAACCATGTCAGACTAAAAAAAAACGCCCTTGTAGCCATGTTGTCAGAAGCCAAAGTCAACGTGGGGTTCAGCAACGGAGTTCCCAATGAATCAAAAGGACTGCCGCACTTTCCAACCTGCCGGACAGGCAAGCTGCTGAAAGGGGCAATGAGGGCTCAAAACACAATGCCACCAAAGAAAGACGAAGGGCGGTTGGTCAAGGCATGGTGTAAAGGCTGATGTAGCAGCAAGGTTGGCGCTGCAGAATCAGGTACCCAGCTCCGCAAAAAGAAAACCACACACACAAATAATAATAATAATAATCATAATAATAATAATAATAATGATGATGATGATGATAATGATGATGATAATGATAATGATAATAATAATAATAATAATAATAATAATAATAATAATAATAATAATAATAATAATAATAATAATAATAATAATAATAATAATAACACACAACTAAAAAACAAACAACACAACCTAAAACAAAAACAAAACAAAAAACACCAAAAACATTCCGATCTCTTTCAACCCAAGGGGCGTCACCTGGCAGTGCTGCACGCCAGACCGGGTCACTTGGAACCGGCAGAAGCGCGTGGAGTACCCCGCTTCCTGCAGCAGATGTGGGGTACTTGGCTGTCCCAGTGGCAACCAGCGGCCCTGCTACGCTTCCCCCACTCTTGTTCAAAAACAAAAACAACAACAAACAAACCAAAAAGACAACGCGCACACACACACACACACAAACCTGCTACTGTGGATGGTTGCGAAATCCATGTCGCACCATCTAAGAAACCCTTGAATGATTTGATTTCCCAACGTAAATACCAACAAAAACATGGTTTCAACCATGGTTTCTTGGGTGACGCAGGAGTTCGTCCATCCACAGCATGTTGCCCCCACCCTTGGAAAGATGATGCAAACCAAAGTTCATCAACACATGGTGATCGTACTACACATTCAAAGAGTGTTGTTGCTGATTCACCCTGCAACTGCTTCGTGCCATGTCCGAAATCCCAAGTACTGTCCAAAAGGCAGTGGTTCGTGGGTGCTGGTAAACAAACTGTTAGATTCCATTCCAATCACACTGCTATGTTTCCCCCACCCTGGTATGTTTCCCCAACAGCAACAGCAACCCTTTATGCCAGGTCCTTCATGTTTTTCCAGAACACAAATGTTGGGCTTTCAGGTCTTGAAACTTGATCAGTGAAATATTTTGGCCAACACGACTTGGGATCGTTCCTTACATTGACACACACACACACACACACACACACACACACACACACACACACACACACACACACACACACACACACACACACACACACACACACACACACACACACACACACACACACACACACACACACACACACACACACACACACACACACACACACACACACACACACACACACACACACACACACACACACACACACACACACACACACACACACACACACACACACACACACACACACACACACACACACACACACACACACACACTCGTGCACACAATCGCGCACACAATCGCGCACACAATCGCGCACACAATCGCGCACACAATCGCGCACACAATCGCGCACACAATCGCGCACACACCGGGCGTGCTTTCCTGACTCATTTCAAACTTTACCCTGGGTTGGACAAAGCTCCGGTCCTGGGTCCACCTTTCAAACGCGTCCAGGTCCGAAGTGTTCAGCGGAGCCCAGTGCTGAAGGTCCTGGGAGATCTGCGCCTGGCGATGAAGGCTTCCTCGCCCCTCCCTCTGTTGTCTTGGTGAGGTGAGAGTGCGAGAAAGAGATGCCGGCTGGTTCTCTTCCCTTCTGTACATCACCTAGGGACGAATTTCTTGGACAGAGGGGAATGGCTTTGGATTCAATGGCATTGGCTCGCTCCTGTGGGCGCTTCTGTTTCACCCCCCGCCTCGTTCCAAGAGTCACAAAGACCCCCCTTGAAGGCCAGCCCTCAGACTCGCGTGATGTGATCTGTCTTCCTCCGGTAGAGAGGTTGGAATAAGTTGGTACCAACTTTTTCTGTCTGTTTTAGTAGGGGAAGCCTCCCCCCAAAAAAACACAAGGTAAAAGGGCACTACTGGGGGACCTAGCTGTGAGCCCAGTGGGCTCAAATGGGAAAACAGCCGTTGCCATTAACAGTCCTATTGCCCAGAAGGGGCCAGGGCAACCGGAGACGTTCTCTCCAGGTGCACTGCTTCCAGTTCAATTGGGAAGCGGACAGCAGTAAAGGGACCAGGACTGAAGGGGCTCCAGATTAATCGTGGGGGTCCTCCACAACATCGTAGTCTTGGAGGCTTGTCCAAACTTTGGGGCCCTTTCTGAATCGCCATTATCCAAGCATATGCTAACTAACCTAGACAAAAACACACGTAATTGGCCCAACAATGCTTCCAAGTAATGGGATAAAGTTGGGCTGCGGCACAATCAAAACCTGACCTGGTGTTAAAAGAGTCTTCACCGAAACATCTGAAGAATCACGCAGGCGACGGCATGGGAGTGTCCCTAAACTTTAACTACCAAATGACTTCCCGGCCGAGGCCCTTTCAGGAAATCTGACAAAGGTGAACCAATCTCCGCTTGCAATATTCTCATTGAAGACGCTCAAGCAACAATGTAACAAGGATGACAAAGCCGCCTTGCACGAGGTGTGAGTGGGGAACATCCTGAACAAACAGGCTCTTGTATGCCTCACACGAACTGTTCACATTTTGTTGAATGAACACAACACTCGCGTGGTTTTCTTTACAGGGAAACCTTACAAGTTCTTTGTGGCAGAAAGGATTGGCATGATCCTTACTTAACCTCATATCTGCCAGCCCCGAAAACAGACACATCACATGGACTCTTGTAACAGATACAGCCACATCATTTGTAGCAAACTCGGGGGTTTGGTCTGGAAAACATGCTGCACAAAGTATGTCACTTGTTAATTGGGGTTGAGTCAATGCATGCAGCCTTTTGACCCTCCCCCCCCCCCCCTTCCCTTTGGTTGAAAGCAAGTGTGCGTGTCTGAATAGGAAACCACACACACGGTCACGTTCGCGAAATGAAGGAACCACCCGAAAGAGGCGTCCACCAGTCCATCCACTTGTTCTGGTCGCACGCTTGGGGCTTCCCAGTATACCTTTCCACGCTATGGGATTCCGTCTGGAATCCCTGACCCTCAGATGCCCAGTGGCCATGGGAATAAAAGGTGCATCCTGTTTTGGTTGGTTGAGTTTAAAGGGGAACCTTTCCAACAAAAAAGAAAAGAGGGCGCCACTGGGCAACTGAAAACCCCTTGCAACCACATCCACTGGAATCTGGCCCCCGGCCTGCATCCACTTGGGGGGCTCGGTTTTAAGAGCAGCTTGCAGCCGCGGAAAGCAGCACTCGACATAACCTCAGCCCGGGCCGGGACAGGTGGCTTCATTTGACGTGTTGATCACCGCAGGACGTAAACGCAGAGTTCCCCTTTGTTGAAATCAACAAGTCCTGGGATTTTACGTCGTCTTCCTTGGGGTAATCAGAAAACGATATGCTCCTTTAAGGGCAATCTTGTTTTCGGCAAAGCTGATTAAGGAAGTGGCAACGCCAAAGTGGGAGTACGAAAGAAGGAGAGGGACCAAAAAGCACCTTATGGCTTGATCATTCCTTTTTGCGGGTTTACTGGGGGGACCGGGAGAGGGGGGACGCTTGTTGGCTCTTGATTCTCTGATTGTTTGAACTTGCACCATCCAACCGTCCATGTTGAACAAAGGAAGCAACCCACTGGATATTCCTGAAAAGAACCACGCCTCCGCGCGTGGTTATGGAAAACCACCCCCTTGTGCAATACCAAGATGGCTGAAAGTCATCCAACCCTGCCACTTTGACTATCACTGCCTTCTTGCTTCAAGGGGATCCCTCGGCATCATAGAAATCAGCCACCTTAAAACAAACAAAAACAACCCAACAAGGTGTTTCGCACCTCTCGCCTTTGCTTGCCCGGCGGCGCAGGGACATGTTCAAGGCCATGCCGTCAACCTGCTCCTGAATGCGCGGGCGGACTCGGTGCATCGAGAGAATCAAGGCCCCTCAAGGCGCACCGCAGTGGATTCCCGCTGTGTTTTCCAGAAAAGGCTTCCATATTGCATATTTTTCTTGCACACTGGGAGCAGGTTTTTTGCACATGATGAATGCTTCTGCGGTTCCCTGAGAACAAGCGGACCCAGCTGATTCCGACTAGGCTGCAACCTACCTGACCCATGGGGCCATGTCATCGCTCCCTGAACTGAATCTTCATGGTCTCAATTGCGAACAACATATATGGTCCCGTGTTCCGTGTTACTACCCCCCCCCCCCCCCATATGGTATGGGTCCCCCAACCCCCCCCCCCCGCCCCCCCGGCCCGAGACCCCGCAGCCACCTACGGTCCCACCCCCACCCCCTGAACTCGCACCCCGACACCCCGGCACCCCCACCCCCAGGACAAGCCAACCCACAACCAACCATAAACCAACCCTAAACTAAACGAACCCTAAATACCCCCTAAACCAAACCCTAAAGTAGACCTCTAAACCTAAACTAACCCTACATCAACATAAACCAACCGTAAACTAACCCTAAACCAACCCTAAACTAACCCCAAATGCACCCTAAACCAATCCCTAAACAATAGACCCTAAACCTAAGCCAACCCTAAACCAACCCTAAACTAACCCTAAACCAAACCCTAAATACACCCTAAACCAAACCCTAAACCGTAAACCTAAACCAACCCTAAACCAACCCTAAACCAACCCTAAATCAACATAAACCAACCCTAAACCAACCCTAAACTAACCCTAAATACACCCTAAATATACCCTAAACCAATTCTAAACCAACCCTAAACCACCACAACCCAACCACAGGACCACAACCACAGGGGGGGGGGGGGGCATATATGGCCATGGGTCAAAAGCCCATTACCTCCAGTGAACATCCCAATCCCCACTAAAGTAGACTAGAATGTGGTACCTTCCCCACTAAAGTGCACCTACCCCAAAATGGTACTATTGGTTTTGACCCACAGCCATATGGTTTTGACCAACACACCAACGGGTTCGCTCGTCCTGTGAGTGATACGGGCGTCCTGTGGAACGCCATACAACAAGACCCCCCCCCAACTCAAAGTCTGCAGATACAACAAAATCTTGTAACAAGACCAATCTAGATCAATCAATAAGTAGGTCCTCCAGTCAGGTCAGAATAAGGGTACTCGATTTTTTTCTGTAGTCTATTTTAGTAGGGGAACCCTCCCCCCGAAAAAAGGGTAAAAGGGAACCACTAGGAACCTAGTGAATGAATCGGTTTTCGGGCTTCCCGAATACAGGAAAGCCGTAGGTCGTAGGTTGGAGGGTTTTTCGAAAAGAACGATCTCTGAAAAGAATGAAGAAGGAATCAACCCCTAGAACCATGGTGATTTGCCGGAGCAACCCTGCTCTAAAGGCTTGCCTCGCATATTTAGGGAGTCAACCATCGTCCGACCCTTGCCTCGTCCACTAACAGCGCCACAATTCGCTTTGGGCATCTTCAATGGTGACCGATCTATAAACTCCCCGGACGAAGTTAGTGGCTGACCCAAGATGAATTGCATCGTCCCCCTGGCTTCTGTGGGAAATTATGTTGTCCCCCATGTCCTCCCCAACCTGCAGTAGACCAGTAGACTACCAAACATATTGTCACTTAATCATACGGGGGCAGGGCCCAGCATAAACCGCAACAAGAAATTTTGAGATGACCCTGAGGTGTTTGCCAAGCTGAACGATTGACTACCTGTTGCGTGACACTTGAAGGAAAAACAACAGATAAGTCACAGCACCTTCCAAGGGTTGTCCACTGGCATAGGTGACAAGTGCCCTTGTTTGGGGGGCTTTCACTGGGTCCTTCTGCCATTTGAGGTCAAATATCCTTCCTCGTGCAAGTTTCGCTTTTGGGACCTTTGCAAAAATTCCCCAAAACAGCTCTACCAGTAAATAAGCTCAAAGTTCTCTATCAATAAACGAGCTCAAAGTTCGCCAACTGAATGGAACCCAAAGCGGTCGGTTTCCTTCTGGTCTTCTAACCTGCAGCCTCGTTCCTTTGCAAAAGCTTGAACAGGTCAGCCACTTGGCACGGACCCCATCCCTGCGTCCTGGACCAAGCCTTTTCCGCGGCTTTCGCCACCCCAGCACACTTCTGCGGAGAAGCTGCCAGGCCGACAGCAGAAGTGCGCCAGGTTCCTGAAGAATCCACTCAGCACCGTTTTGGCTTCCCGTTTTTGCAGGAGCTCCAAATGCGGGAACTATCATCATCTGTTTCGGCAGCATTGGTGGCCAGCGCCCCCCATCAATCGATGATGCAATTGCTACCGGCTTTCCCAGGGTGAAGGCAAGCAAAGCATATCTCAATGATGCAGGTGATGCAGCTCAAAAATTCGCGAACTGCCCCCCTATCAATCGATGGTGCAATTGCTACCGGCTTTTCCAGGGTGAAGGCAAGCAAAGCAAATCTCAATGATGCAGGTGATGCGGCTCAAAATTCTGGCCTATCAATCGATGATGCCATTGCTACCGGCTTTTCCAAGGTGAAGGCAAGCAAAGCATATCTCAATGATGCAGGTGATGCAGCTCAAAATTCGGGAACTGCCCTTATCAATCGATAATGCAATTGCTACCGGCTTTCCCAAGGTGAAGGCAAGCAAGGTCAAAATTCGGTAACTGCCCCCCTTATCAAGGCATATCTCAATGATGCAGGTGATGCAGCTCAAAATTCGGGAACTCCCCATATCTCAATGATGCAGGTGATGCAGCTCAAAATTCGGAACTGCCCCCCTATTGCAATTGCTACCGGCATTTCCAGGGTGAAGGCAAGCAAGGCAAATCTCAATGATGCAGGTGATGCAGCTCAAATTTCGGGTTTCCCAGGGTGAAGGCAAGCAAGGCATATCTCAATGATGCAGGTGATGCAGCTCAAAATTCGGAAACTGCCCTGTGTCAATCGATGATGCAATTGCTACCGGCTTTCCCAGGGTGAAGGCAAGCAAAGCATATCTCAATGATGCAGGGGATGCAGCTGAAAATTCGGGAGCTGCCCCCCTATCAATCGATGATGCAATTGCCGCTTTTCCGGAGTGAAGGCAAGCAAGGCATATCTCAATGATGCAGGTGATGCGGCTCGAAATTCTGGGCTATCAATCGATGATGCCATTGCTACCGGCTTTTCCAAGATGAAGGCAAGCATATCTCAATGATGCAGGTGATGCAGCCCAAAATTCGGGAACTGCCCCCCTATCAATCGATGATGCAATTTGCTACCGGCTTTCGCAGGGTGAAGGCAAGCAAAGCATATCTCAATGATGCAGGTGATGCAGCTCAAAATTCGGGAACTGCCCCGCCTATCAATCGATAATGCAATTGCTACCGGCTTTCGCAGGGTGAAGGCAAGCAAAGCATATGCAGGTGATGCAGCTCAAAATTCGGGAACTGCCCCTATCAATCGGTGATGCAATTTGCTACCGCTTTTCCGGGGTGAAGGCAAGCAAAGCATATCTCAATGATGCAGGTGATGCGGCTCAAAATTCGGGTTTGCCCCCTATCAATCGGTGATGCAATTTGCTTCCGCTTTCCCGGGGTGAAGGCAAGCAAGGCATATCTCAATGATGCAGGTGATGCAGCTCAAAATTCAACTGCCCCCTATCAATCGATGATGGAATTGCTACCAGCTTTCCCAAGGTGAAGGCAAGCAAGGCATATCTCAATGATGCAGGTGATGCAGCTCAAAATTTGGGGAACTACCCCCCCTATCAATCGATGATGCAATTGCTACCGGCTTTCCCAAGGTGAAGGCAAGCAAAGCATATCTCAATGATGCAGGTGATGCAGCCCAAAATTCGGGAACTGCCCCCCTATCAATCGATGATGCTACCGCTTTCCCGGGGTGAAGGCAAGCAAAGCATATCTCAATGATGCAGGTGATGCTGCGTTTTGGGCCGACGGGTTGCCAGCGCAATCGCGGCTTTCCAGGAAGGCAGGCAAAGCATATTTTGCAACTCAACATGCAGCAACTGCTGCGTTCTAGCACGACGGGTTGCACCCCTCCCCATCGTTCGATGATCTCAATGATGCAGGGGCAGCAGAAAATGCGAGGGTAAGTTGAAAAGCCAAGGCAATTAACGTTTGACCAAAAATTAAAACTACCAAAAAACGATCAAGATTTGTGCTGAACACCCCAAGCATGTACAAAAAAAATCGCACATAAACAAAAAGGCTAAACACTCCTGAAGTGCCTTTTCGTTTTGCAATGTAGTTTATCAGGTATCCTAGAGCCCTTAAGTGATGCAGCTCAAATTGTGAGGAACTGCGGCGTTTTGGCATGATGGGTTGCCAGCCCCCGCTATCATTCAATGATGCAATTGCTTCCGGGTAAGAAAAACAAATTTCAATGATGCAGGTGATGCAGCTCAAATTGTGAGGAAATTGGTGTTTTGGAATTATGGGTTGCCAGCCCCCCCCTATCATTCAATGATGCACTTGCTTCCGAGTGAAGGCAAGCAAAGCAAATTTCACTGATGCAGGTGATGCAGCTCAAATTGCGAGGACCTGCGGCGTTTTGGCATGATGTGTTGCCAGCGCCCCCTTTCATGCAATGATGCAATTGCTTCCGGGTGTCCCCTCTTGTCATTCGATGATGCAGTTGTGAAGGCAAGCGCAGCATCACACATACTTCACTGATATGCGCTTTTCCGAAAATGTATTCTCTCTTCAAACAGCCCCAGAAAGGGCTGCCTGAACAAAACATGGGGCCTGTTTTGAGGGTATGATGCACAGACACGCCAATGAAACAGGCGCACGTGCTCAAGACGAATCATGTGCCACACGATCACTGCCGAGCGGCAGGTCGGTTGCAAGGACCTCCTTGTCTGCAAGAGAAGGCAAAAGCGTCTGAGTGCCTCAGTGTTGAATGGTTCAACCATACTTTCGGCAAGATGCAGGGGGGCATGTTTGCAACCGACGGCTTCAGCCCCCTTAAGCCGTTTTGAGCCTCTCAGACTCTACCCCTTTCCCCCCCCCCCCCCCGCCGCCCAAAATTTTTCCCTCCACCCAGCGACCCGTTCACCGCGAAGCGACGCGTGGCCGCGCGCCGAGGCCGAGGGGCGCAGGAAGTCCCTGGCCTCCCTCCAGCAGGCGGCTTCGTAGCTGGCCGGAAGGCAGCAAGTCCTGAGACGTGGCGCTGGACAGAGAGCGTGGAGGAGTCAGAGTCAGACCACCCGTCCCAGTCAGTTTTTTGGGGTGTTCCCAAAAGTGGGCTGAATCCAACCACAAGGGGACCGTCCCAGTTTTTTTGGGTGCAAACCCCTCCAAAAGGTGGCCTGAATCCAACCACCAAAAGGGGCAAACACAAATATGGCGCTGTGGGTACGGGATTTTTTGACCCATGGGCATATGCGGCTGCCTTTTTTTTAGGTGGTACCCCTTTTGGGTTGGTAAAGGGAAACCAAAAGGACGCTCATACTTTTGGACACTGGCAACTTTTTTGTGTCAACCCTCAAGTGACTCAGAGGTTGGTACTGAAAAGGATCAGCTGTTCACTTTGCTGGAGTTCCCAGTGCCTTCATAGCCATGCTCTGCAGAAGACTTTACCCTTAAAAGCCTCAATAGGGGCTTGGAAGAGTGCCAAGCTCCTGGGAACCCCGCGGTCCACTTGGACTGAAGAGAGGGTCCCTCAACTCCCAGCTGTAAATAAATTCCCTGAACAAAGCACCGCGTGCGCCTCGACTGCTTGGGCCTGTGTGTTTGGCTTCCTTTGCATAACGTCTGCAAGCCAGCCGTCACTTCCCATGTTCAGACCTTCATGGAATTTACTCGACCTTTATGTTACCTGCTGAAATCTTTAGACGGGACTCGTGTCCTTTTGGGCGTGAAAAGACTGCGCCGCCCCAAAATCGCCAATGTCTCCACGCGGCTGGAAGCTCCGGGGGCCTTCCCAGCAGGAAGGGTTGCCCAGCATGTTGTGGGCGCCCTGGGCCAAAGGAACGTTTCCGAGGATGCGAAGGGCGCCCGAAACCAACTGCACACTTCACCATCTTTTGATGTGTTTGTTGGGGCAAAATGCAAAAGTTCCATGCCAAAGGCAAAGTTGACAAGTTCTGTGCCGAATCACTCAGAAAGGCTTAGGGGCAAGAGGCCGGGCCCTGATGTCTCTCTTGGAAAGATCTGGCTGATTCCGAAGCATCTCAAATCCCAAAAAACACGGCTCATACACCTGCGAAGGATCAATCGGAAGCTTTCCAACCCTTGGCATGCTAGCAACACAAAATGGACGAGAGGCCAAATACCAACACCAAACAATACCAAAAACACATGCCAAGAACAGTGATCATAAGACTCCCCCAAGAAGAACACGTGGAACTCATCAAGCTCTCGTCTTTAGAGACACGGGTCCAATCCCAGTTTGGGGTAAAACAAGAGGAAACCAAGAAAGGCGGACTTTGGGCAAATGAGTAGGCGGAAACAAAAAGAACACCGGAAACCCTTCCGAATATTTTAGGAGGGGGTGCCCACGCTTGGAGACCAACGCACAGATTGGCTGTCGAAGCCATAAATACCTCCAAACCTTGACCTTGCAATGCGCATGGGCGTGGTTGACTCAATAGGATTTTGTAACTATTGGTTGTCCAAAGCCCCAAGTAAGAGAATGATGGGCATCAATAGGAATTTGTGGTGGCATGGATGTCCAAAGCCCCAGTGAACATCCGATTCAATCCAACCACTAAAAATAGAGGCTCATTACAATCCTTACCCCAAACAACATGGCTAGATCCTCCAGTAGAGAGGTTACAATAAGGGTACCCTATTTTTTCTGCAGTCTATTTTAGTAGGGGAACCCTCCCTCCAAAAAGGGTAAAAGGGCACTACTGGGGGACCTAGATGGTGAAATTTGACCATATCCACTGCCATCTGATCCCCGCCTCGCCGCAGCAGAAGTCGAAGCTATAGCCGCCTCGGCGCTGCGTCAAAGAATCGGCTGCTTCGGCTCGGCGCTTCCCGGGAGCTCTGGGGGAGGGCACATCCACAGCTCGGTGGACGTTGAAGGTGCACAACGTTTAACTGTGATCAACCACTAGGAGAACCTTGGTTGACGTTGGAAGGGGAGAACAAATATATACATATATATATATACATATATATATATATATATATATATATATATAATCAAATGTTAGCAGTTCAGTGGATTCGGATTTCAACCACTAAACCACAAAAAGCAAGAATGTAACAGGCTTCCCAACAACAACCAGGACAGAAAGTGCAAGTCGCCAGCTTTTTCCCAAAGAGGGAAAGTGAGAGAGAAACACCGAACAAGCACATCCAACAAGTAAACTTGGCCCACATCTCCAAGGGAGCCCAGTTTCCAGCTGGCCCATCCAAGAAGTACTTTCAGTTTCAATGCAAGTCTTGCGAAGAAAGCAGAGCGTCTTTGGTATTTCTTGAGGGCGCAGTTCCGGGGTTTTGGGGAGAGGTTCCTATGGACAGATGGGAAGACAACCCAAAAGCTTGGACGACATAAATTTGGAAGCACGGAATCCGCGATAGGCACCAGTTGGGATGGATGAAACTCTAATGCTGGGATAAACCACCTACCAACTGATCCGAAGTAGAGTTTATCCATCCACAGTATCATCGACAGTTTGCACTGACATGGCCCAGATCCCTTTTGGTAGCTTATTTTAGAGGGCACTCGGCAACCCCCTGTCCAAAAAGAAGGGGAACCAAGGGCATGCCCCGCGTGTTTTTTCTTTGGACACTGAAGAGGTGCGACCCCAAGACAGAGGCCGCCGCCATCTTGCCAGCAGAGCGGGTTGCCTGAGCAAGGGACAGCATCTGTTGAAATCGGGGGACCCAAACTTTTGGTTTCCCCCCAAGGTGAAACAGGGAAACGTAAAACAAACACAACCATCTAGGCACATTGTCATCCACCAACCTGACCTACCTGAAAATGAGGCAGTTATTACCGAATGGAATTTTTTGAGACCCGAAGACAGGAGCCTTTATGGGTGACCCATGGTGACCTCAGGTAGTGTGTTGTCACCGCTCAAGCTTGGCTGTATCCCCTAACATGTAGGTTTACGCTGGTACATTGGTTTCCGTCCCACGGACCATGGGACCCTTGTAGATGGACTCGCTTCAATTCGGGGCTGGGGATTCGGTTGAGCTACAACTCTTGGCATATGCGAGCAAGACCTGCCGGAGCCCTTTCAAGTAGATAATCCGCGATCAGGAACAACAAATACAATAACCACAACCACCAACCACCACCCCCACCAACCCCACCCACCCCCACCCACCCCTACCCACCCCACCCACCCCACCAACCCCACCCACTCCACCCACTCCACCCACCAACCCCAACCCCACCCACCCCACCAACCCCACCAATCCCACCAATCACCCTACCCACCCCACCCACCCCACCCACCCCACCCACCAACCCCACTCCACCAACCCCGCTAACCAGCCAGCCGCCAGCCGCCAAACGCCACCCACCCACCCGCCCGCGCGCCCGCCGGCCCGCCCGCCCGCCCGCCCACCCGCCCGCCCGCCCCGCCTCACCCACCACCACCACCAACAACAACCGCCCAAATGGTTCCTCAAAGACAGATTTGACAAGGTACCAACGGTCATTTTCAATGAGAACCCAACCCTAACAAAAGAAACGGCACACTTGTTTGACTAAGTTGACTGCAAGGGGAACCCCCTCCAAAAAAAGAACAAAGGCACCATCGGGCATCTGTGTGCTCAATTAATGGGGAACGTGTGCTCCGTACCTTGTGTCGACGTCGCCATGCCATGAGCTCCGGCGCTCAAGAGCGTTGTGCCATCTGGGAGGTTTACCAAGTAGTTCGCGCCCAGTCATGTACAGTAGCTAAAAACATGGCCTGACAACGCTGGGCTCCAAGATGGGGCGCAAAGAGACAATCTTCACCGCGGAAAACATGGTCTCCGTTACAAGGAATTATATATTTGGTTAAATGCAATATGGCTGCGCACTTTAATGGGGAACCACCTCAAAAGTGGTTGGTGGACATGAACCCCTAAAGGATGTCGACCAAAGCGTGCTCCGCTTGTAAATTCCACACAGATGTGGCTTGGTGCCGTTGCAACGAGCGACCGGGATTGCAGACAATGACACCACAGCTGACTCTGATCTCCACGGAAGGATAGAACGGGTAATTGCTTCGCTTTCATCCTCAGGGACAAGACTTTCTAACTTGCTCCCTCCGCTTGTTCTTCTGCAGGTGCCTAGATTCTGGCATTGTCGTGAGCCCAAACGGCGCGGGCGTGAACATCGGCATGGTGCGATTCCTCCGCGGTTTCACCGATAGACCCTCTCAAATTCAATGGGGGGCGATAGACCACATATTGCACCTTCCAAAAACAAGGAAACCCAAGGCCGTTGTTTTTGGTGGAAACCCAAAGTTCCTCCCCCCCCCCCCCCCCCCCAACACCCAGGAGATGTTTGTAGGAGGTCGTTCGAAGCAATCTCACAATCTTTCTGCGGGGTAATGTTGACCCCATATGAATCAACCCCTGTCTAAATTAATAGGGGGGTGCTCCCCGATGATTCCCCAGTGACACCCCCCTATTAATATCGTGTCAACATTAGAAGGACCTCCTAACAAAAAAATGGACCTGCAGCTTGGCTTTGGGTCGATGAAAGATTCCAGCGGTCCTGGTCCATCTGCTCTTGCGTCTGCAGCAGCTCCTGCAATTGCTCCTCCACTTGCTCCTGCCTGCCGACTGAGCAAAAACAACTCGTGCGCTTGCGGCTTGGGACTGCTGCATGGGAGGGCGCGCCACTGGACAGATCTAGACTTAGATTCACAGATACCCACGCACTGGTGACCTACCCGTGAAGCTCCAACTTGATTTGTCCAAAGGCCCTTCCTCGTAAATTTAGGTCCGCGAAATGGGCAAGCCCCACCTTCCGTGGGCTTTCCAGCCGGAGCGGGCCAAACGCAAACACGCAGATGCTCAGAGACCATAGAATGAGGGAAAGGGGAACTCACCTAGGTCCTGTCGAGGGGTTAGAATATGTTAGAATAAGTTGGTACCGTCTTGTTCGGCTTTGTCTATTCTGGTTTGGACACCCCCCCCCCAAAAAAAAAAAGAAGCAAAAGGGCACTCGGGGACCTGCTAACTGAAGTGGGGCATCGTGCTCCCGCGACAGCTTGAGGAGCTGAAAGACTTGCAGCCTCTGCCTCAAGGGCTCCCTGTGGATGGTTGCGAAATCCATTTTGCATCACTTTGAAACCAGTGAAAACCAGTATTTGTTGGTATTTACGTTGGAGAATCATCATTCCAGGGTTTCTTAGGTGGTTGTGTATTTACGGGGGAATCGAATCATTCCAGGGTTTCTGAAAGGTGGTGCGAAATGGAGTGCGTCCATCCACAGTATGGGTCTCAGAATAGGGAACCCTCAAAAGTGGCTTCAGTTTCCCTTGGTTGCCCATTTTTTGACCAACCCACAAATACCCACACAAAAAAGGACACACCCAAACAAAGGACATTTGCCGCCAATTGAAACGTGTCATAGGCTGAAGTCTCCGGACGGGCGTGGTCCAAGGCCATAGGATATGTGACTTCGGCGTCGGGAAACCGCTGGATACGAGCTCCCACCATGGGGCGGCCGCTTGGTTGACGTTAGGGGAGCAAACATTGAGATGTTTTTTAGCTGTTGCGTGGATTTGGATTTCAACCGCTAAAACACAAGATGCAAAAATGTAAAATGTTCCCAACAACCATGGGGGGACCTCAAACCACAATCCCTCCAGTGGAGACAGGAAGGCTACAAGACTCAGGAACAAAAACTGGAAGATCCCCGCAACCGTCAACACCCCCCTGCTTGAAACATGAATTCTGTTGACCCACCAAGAGAAGCCATGGAACATGTACAAGAAGTGAAGGGATGTGGACCCCTACCTATCCATTTAGTATTTGGTGGGGACTCTTTTTGATGGCTGCGCATCGTGTGGCACCCTCTCGCAAGCAAAAGCGAAAAGCATGCAGGGAGGCACCTCAACAATGTATCTTTCCTTTAGAGTGAGCAACTTTGAAACTTGATTGTTTCTGGGATGATCAACTGTGAAGACAAGCCATAATTGATAACAGTCTCAACCCCCAATATGTGGGGAAACACTTTTGTTCTTTGCAAACATTTGCAGACCCTCTTTACAATCATAAGATGCCAACTCCCCCTAGCCGAAACGCCCTCCGCCTGGTTTGCTTCAAATGAGACCAAACCCGGAGATAGGGTGGGGTGGTTCTGGGAGTGGGGTTGGAATCCGATGGAGACAAAATGCTTGAACCAGAACCCTCCCGCAAACATATAGTAACACCCACACATAACATGAGGAGCCTTGCGATACTTCCTACGTCTTTGATCCTATGATCACGAGGTCCTCCAGTAGAGAGGTTAGAATAAGGGTACCAACCTTTTCTGTAGTCTATTTTACTAGGGGAACCCTCCCCCAAAAAAGGGGTAAGAAAGGGCACCTAGCTGGGGGACCTAGTGACAGTTAGCAACTCCAAGACATACAAGGAAAAACCAAAAACACAAAAACAAAATAGGGATAAACAAAAAAAAGAAGAGGTTCACCTGGTCTAGAGGCCAATCAGTGCCAGCCAATGTCGACCCCGGATGAATAAACCCCTGTTTATTATGGGGGTGTCGCTGGGTTTAGTGAACATTTATCACTTGCGGAGGGAACACCCCCCATAAACAGGGGGTTTATTCATCCGGGGTCGACATTAGGGCAACCATCCCTTTTCGGCCCGCAGACCTATGATCCTGACCGCATTTTCCCGCTTTTGTGAGGCGCAGAAGCCGCCTCTGGCGGTCTTCCTCTTTCTCATCTTTCAGCTTCTGAGCGGCACACGGCACCCACACAGCTCACAACCCCTGTGTTTCGAGGGTCCAACCACAACTCCAACCGTTCAACAGGGGAAGTGTGGTAATTGTCTAACCAACTTTTACTCCACTATACATAAATAGGATTATACTCCGGTTTTTCTTGGGTGTATTGGAGTGGGTGCAGTGCAAGATTCACTTAGATTCATCACCCCTTCGCCGTTTCCTCTTGATAAGAAACAACATGCGCATCCCATACAGTGTCCAGCTCTAAATTCTGTTTCAGGCCCGGGTGCTCCTTCTGGTTGTTATAATCCAACAAACGAAGCAAGTTGGTTCTGGCAATAAGTATTCCTTTTCGAACAGCTTTCACGCATAAGGGCTCATGGGCGAATGTCCGTCAAGGGACGCCAAAGGATGTGCACGTAATCCCTCCAAACAAGCCATAGCAAAAAGTCGAAAGGGAGGATGTGGTTTCCTCAGAAGTTTGCCTCTCTGGACAAAGCAGTGTGTCTTGCTACAGAAAGTAATCGACCCCTGCTTGAATTTGCTTAGGGCAAGATTCAAATTACCGGAAAAATCACCCGAGAATCAATCCGGGGTTAACACCACCTGTCTTCTTTTAGGGGAATCCTTTTGAAGTGGTTTCACAGGAAAACCAAAGGCCAAGGGTGCCCCATTGAAAAAAAAACACACACACACACACCTAACAAGAAAGTTACATGCAATCTTCCCTTGCCTCTGCGCCGAGTGCAACATCAACAAACTCGGGCCGTGTAGCAAATGTGCGCCGATAGAAAAAAAGAAGCGACAGGCCTCTGCATTAGGCAGCGTGCTCGGGTTTCCCATCGTTGTTTCATGTATGTATATATATATATCTATGTATATATATATATATATGTATATATCAATGTATATATATATGTACATATATTAGACACCTGTCTGATCCTTTCTGTCATGTTAAGATTGGCCATGTGTATGACCACTGTGTCACTCGCAAGCGGATTCCTCACTTCCTGCGTGGATTGACAAAAAACACGTCTTGCTTGCCAGTAAAACTATCTTACCTAGATAGAGTTCAGGGTCTCGGGGTGAGATTCCATCAGAAACCATGCAACCTCAAACCCAATGTCCCGCAACCATCAGTTGCTTCCTTTCCAACACACTGCCCTCAAAAAGTTTGAACACCCTTAAGAGTTAAAACCAATGTAGCACTGGAGCTGCCAGTTCTAACTTTGGAATCCGGACGACAGTGCAGGGTGGTTCCTCTAGTGGGGTTCAATTCATTTTTTGGGGTCCGATTGGCATGGTGCGGTTTTTTAGCATCAAAATGACGCGAAGAGTCCCTCCGCTGCATAAAGGACCTGGAAACAACAGGTCACAATAGGTCCCTTGTGGAACATGGACGGAAAAAACAAAGAGCACCAGCAGGTCAAAAGGTCTGTTTTGGACAAGCGATCGAGTCAAACCACCCAAACTGAAATCGCTGCGCCTGCACCTTCGCTGCTTGCTTCCAGAGAGCGATGCGTTTCTTCTGGTGGTTTCTGCGCACGACAAACGTTCAGGTATCGAATGAGGCTTGGCCGGAGGGTGACTTTTCAGCCTTCAAAACGGGGAAAGTGGTGTCCTTTTTTGGGGTTTCCCCTTTGGGGCGTTTCTTTTCATGGAACACCAAAGCGAACACACGCAATTGTGTGGGTCCCACATTTGAAGACAAACCCATACCTGCACGCACAACTGGAATTCATTGACCGGCGGTCGCAAACCAACAGCCTGTAGGAGAGGTGGCCAAAACATTTGCCCAGACATGACCGAATGATGGCTCGCTTTGGGACCCCTTGAACGAGGCGGCGCAGAACCATGCGAAACGGAGGCTCCGAAGCAAGGGCTCCTTTTCAGGTCCAACTCCCCGAAACCCGGACGAAATGGGGAGTGTCCCAAAACCGGTGGTCTCCTTTCCTAGGTCCTCCAGATTTGAGAGGTTAGAACAAGGGTACCCGTTTTTTCTTCTTCTTTTTCTTGCTGTAGTCTGTTTTAGTAGGGGAACCCTCCCCCCAAAAGAGTTGGTTAAAAGGACACCTAGCTGGGGGACCTAGCTTCAAACCAACCAGGGTAGTAAACAAAACGGAGACGGCACCCAGCGCAAATTCCCGTCCTCGAAAGCACCTTCGTCATCCGTTCCACTTCCCGCCTGTGCCCGTCCACGCATAGTGGGGAAACGAAAGGCCCCCAACCAGGAATCAACAGATATGTTTTGGATGGGATCTGAAAGTCTGGAGTCATGTAAGGGAACAAGACAATTCGCAGCCATGATCAATGAAATACGTATATATATATATATATATATACACATGTGAGTATCTAGACACCACTGGTCCTGCTAAAGAAACTGCAAATACACAAGACTCAAACCCAATCCTATGCAGCCAGTCTCAAATGGCAAAGCAAACAAAAGTGCAGGATCTGAAAGAGGGGTGCAACTCGAAGATCTGGGCGAATATGATTATCTAGGTCCTCCAGTAGAGAGGTTAGAATAAGGGTGCCCTTTTTTTTCTGCAGTCTATTTTAGTAGGGGAACCCTCCCCAAGAAAAGGGTCAAAGGGAACTACTGGGGGACCTAGTTATACTGCACAGATTAGACTTGAGGAATCCGACCACATAAAGGACCACACACACACACACGGGTGGAGCTCACTCTGTAATCTTGACCTGCGAGCATGTGAGCTAATTTGCCCAGATGTATCTTACGGCCTTCTAGGATTGGAATACAGTATGAATCTAGAACAACATCATGTGAACAACACTGCTCTTTGACCTCCTACAAAAACCAGCGCCTAAAGCAACGGCCAGATTTCTCCAACAACCTTGTCTGAGACTAATCAAGTCGGGCCATGCCTAGTGATACGGATGCTTTTGTTTGTTTAATGAGGGAACCTGAAAATCGGTGGTTTCCCTTGAAGCTCCCTTTAACTCACTTCCTGATTGGAGTGAGCAAAAGTCCCCAAACTTTTAGTTTGCGACTACGGTCCAAACCCAAAAAGTGTCCCAAAAAAGTGTCCCTTTTACACCACCTACTGGCCTCCTTATTCTACCATGATCCAAGTCACCCCCTAAGTGGTGGGTTAAAGGGAAAGAACCCCATTCTCTGACTTGGATAACCCCAAGAAACCGTCAAAATAAACCCCATTCTCTGACTTGGATAACCAAAAAAAAAACACGCCAAACTCATGACACCTGACCTACTGTGGATGGACAAACCACGGGAAGCCATTGTTTGCAGGTATTTGCAGTGGAATCATCATTCCGGGTTGTCTTAGGTGGTGCAGGATTTCGTCCATCCACAGTACCACCCCAAAACAAACCAGGCCAAGTTCGGCCAAACCCGCCGGGTCCCCGGCTTGCACTGCGACAGGTCCCCGATGCGGGAGCCTGGTCCCGTCCAAACCCGGGTCGAGCTTCACCAGTTTTTCACTCGCCTCCTTGGGGGAAATCCCCAAAACCGGCTAGTACATGCGGGAATGAAGCCCAAAAACCACCTATGGTTTCCTTTAAGGGCGGACGAGCCAAAAGGAGGGCGACGAGCCAACATCTTTGGAGTTTCATGGCTGGAAGGCGAAGTTCTGGGATTTGTGCCCCAAGAATCAAGGACACAAAATAGAAGTGTCCTTGAGCAACTGGTGCTGGTTGAAAATACCGCCCCGGACAAGGGGACACCCAAAAAAAAGGAGCTTGACATCATCTCTTGGTTGCCAATGCAAAGCGAGTTTCGCGTTGTTGGGGCACAAAACAGAAAAAACAACAAGTGCAATCGATTCTTACATTTGCAGGGTTTCCTGCATTTCCTGATCAAGAAAGGAACACCGCCAAAGAGGAAGTGAACTTTGAATTGGAAACCAACAGGTGACCTTTACTAGGTCCTCCAGTAGAGAGGTTCGAATAAGGGTACCAACTTTTTTCTGTAGTCTATCTTAGGGGAATCCTCCCCCAAACCAAGGGGTTAAAAAGGGCACTACTGGGGGACCTAGTTTACGCAAGATAAATTTCTAGGGGCGTCCGGCGTCATCTTGCTTGGAGAATCCCTGGCCCAGACTCCCTGGAGCTCCGTTGGAAAAACGCACCTTGGAAGGGCACTACACCCCCGGTGTCTTACTGTTGGCTTCGAGGGCACATTACTAAGAGTTCACCATTGGAAACGAGGATTTGGCCAAGATAATGCAGTCTCCTATTGTTCAAAACTCTATGAACCTGATGTACGTAGTCTCCGCAATAAACACATACGAATTCATTTGAACAGCGACTGCTTCATCGCCCCCTTGCATCTCATGTGCGTGCTAAACTAAGGATGCCCCATGGAACAAATTTGCATTCGCTTTTAAGACAACGTCTGATCACTGTAAAGGTAGGGCTGAAACCGAAGTCCTCGACTTGACTCAATGAGTCGAACCTTTTTTTCAAAGGAGAAGTCCCTGTAGGACAGGTGTGCAAACCAAAGAGTTTGGGCACGCTAAAACCTGCAAACCAACTTTCTACCCCTGGTGGTTTGGTCTGGCTCGGAGCAATCCTACAGCAACACGATTCCCTTTCTGTGGGTAAGCAATTCTGTCTAAACCCAAAGGGGGGAATCGTGCCGTCTACTTGCAGCCAACCGTATCTGGAATATGGTCATAGCTGTCAACAAGAATACCCTCAGTGAAACTGTTCTGAAAGCAAACTATTAGAGGCTCGGAGCAACCCATTGCCAAGGAGCGATACTTGTCCGGCAGGCCCTTGTCTCTGATCTTGGAGTTCCGCTCCAACTCAGCGCGCCGATGCGGGACATCAAATCCACGTCTGTGTCGATTTCCGACTGCCCCAGAGTTTCAACAAAAAATCCCCGTAGCCATCCGACCAAGTGTCCTTCTTGAATATTGACAACCCCAGCTTGCCGTTGCTCCTCATGAGCTCATCACAACTTAAGCAGTGCGCACTAGTGAACAGCAGGTGCTTCCCTTCTGGCGCTGTGAAGAAAACCAACAAATGTGATGTGGGCACAGCTCCTTATGTGGGCCATGTTCGTGGCTTTCTTGATATCCTTACCAGTTTAGAATCCCAAAGGGGCTAGTTCTCATGCCCACCTAAGGGGATCTGTCGACCGCACAATGTGATTGTCCAGTACGAGTAGATCTCCTACAACTGAAACTCTCGCTGTGATGATCATCCTGTCCCCATAAAGCAAACAGCACCGGTGAAATTTGGTCAATGCGCATTGCGGGCAAAACAACTAAGGAAACCACACTTCGACCCAGTGAAGAGAAGAAGCCGAGTAACCCAAACACAAGCAGGCAGGGATTTTAAGCCACTTGGTCTTCTGCCCAGGGCCCGGTTGCTCAAGTGTTGCAAGCCATGCTCCGTGCGAATATGGTTAAGTTGCTTCCTCGCCTGAAACAGGATTGCTTGTATGTCTCCTTTGGGTTGGTATGCAAACAACATCACACTTGGGCCAGTTTGAAGTGACTTCCTTTTGGGTGATCTTTAAACAGGAATGAACGGAACCCAATGAAAAGCTGTGTGAGTCATAATCAAAACCCGGTATTACAATGGTCTACCCAGAACCATGCTTCAAGAATTAAGAAGGCGGATTCCCGCAGCTAGCAGCTATTTATGGCAAGGGGATTGTCCCTTACCAACCTTCATCTACCCGGGTTTCGATTGTGCTCATGGGGCTGTGGGTTAAAAATAGGTACCCGAAATGGAACCTTAGTAAATGGAAGCATGGACTAAAACCTGCGGTCCCCTACTAGTTTAATTTTGACCCACACCCATGTGGGATTTGCGCCCATGCAAAACTGTAAGCCCCCTGCCAGCTGCTTGATCTTCGCCAAACTGCGGAAGTCAATGCCTATCAGCGAGTGAATTTCGCACTGCTGGGAGTAGCTTTTTTGGGGGAGCCCGTTTGCCCCTTTTTGGTTGGTTTGAGAGGGATGGAAATAAGGACATGAGTCACTAGTCATTTGTCGGGGGTTTCCCATCCTAGGTCCTCCAGATTTGAGAGGTTAGAATAAGGGTACCCGAGTTGTTTTAAGCTTTTTTCGGTAGTCTATTTTAGAAAGGGGAACCCTGCCCCCCCAAAAATGGTATGAGGGCACTAAGTCACTACTGGGGGACCTAGCATCTGAGCTTGTTTCACCCCGCGGTGAGCCCGTGCTAATTTGCCCAGATAACATCGTGACCCAGGACCCTTTCGAACGCGACCCAGTTCACAGGCATCTGACCGGACTTGCCGATATGTTCAAATGATTCATGTGGGGGTTCATTAATCTTTAGTAGACATTAGGTGAAGGAAAAACAAGTACTCACCCGGCCTAAAGAAAGGACCCTTCACGATCATAAGCACTAAAAATGCATGATCTTGAAAGCCCGCCGTGGTCAGATGCCCAGATTAGCCCCGAACGGTTGAACAAAAGGGGCCGATTCTTCCGGAAGGAACACAACTTTCAAAGGGGAATACAGGGGCTTATCCTGGACTGTGGCGATTGCTGTATCCCTTGTGCGCAAGAACAGACTAGGAGCTCCCAATAATATGTTTGTTTCGCGCAGAATAGATGGGCAAATTTGGGCGTCCCAGGCCCTACCCGGAAACCAAACCCAAATTTTCTACAACCAGCCTGCTTCTCCCGAACCATCGAAGTAACTGCACATTCCCTCCCACAAGGGAGCTGCTGGTGGGTTCCATGCTACTCGCAGGAAGGGCAAGCATCCAGCAGCAAGAGTTGCACCACAATCTCAAAACAAACACCATGTGAATCCATCCCCTCGGGGGGCTTCCCTTAAACCGAAAACGGGTATATTGTATGGAGGCCGGCTGATGGAAAACATGGTTTGGCTGCGAATGAGCGCCCTTCTCACCCATTGAGGTTTGGTTCTACCGACAGTAGATTCTTGCCAGGCCTTGCTATAAACCGAAGGGAAGCGAGCAGTTGACCCTATAAGGGAACCTTTTGCTAGGGGACAATGAAGGCAAACCACTGCTAAACCGGACGTTAAAGCTGCCAATGTCGGAAAACTAATAAAATACAAAATCTGTCTGGCGTCACACGAAACTTACCGAAACTTACTGGCTCGCTTGCCCTTGTCTGCAGGCTGGAGCCAGTTTCCAAAACCTCGCTCGGAACTTTCGTGAGCCAAAAGAGTCTTGCTTGTCTTTTGGCAGCTGGCTCAATGGATGGGCCGGATATGGCCTGCCAAAAGAAAGAACACGCTCATGGGCTTTAGCAGGCTCTGAGGCCATAGGAAGCGCCTTGGGAGGTTGCTCGTCCAGGATTGGGGGGGGGGTCCTTTTCTCAGATGCCCAGTGGATTTGCCATGGGAAAAGAAGGATCGGCATCCTTTTTTGGGGAAGGGTCGAGTTTCAATTAATCGGAACCTTCCACAAAAAAAATGTTGAAACAAGGCAGGAATCCACTGGTTAGGTCCTCCAGTAGGGAGGAGAATAAGTTGGTACCAACTTTTTTCTGCTGTCTATATTAGAAGGGGAACACAAAACCCCGCCCCCAAAAAAAGGGGTTAAACAGGGGCACCTAGCTGGGGGACCTAGCTGGGCAACTGGGCTGTCGCAGCGCAAACAGATTGAGACAGGCGGCTGTTGAGCTCCAGGTTCAGCTGGATCAGGGTGCCGTTGTGCAGCAAGGCCTCACGGAGCGTGAGGCTAAGCACCACGTTCAGGGCAAAGGGGGAGGGGGTGGGGGGCGGTCGACGTCGGAGTCGGAAACCAAAAACTGAGCTAGGATTCGGAAGCGAAAAGGAGGAAATTGGGAAACTAGGATTTGCAAAGAAGCCCACGAGTCGCAGGCACTCCATTTCCATTCCCAGGAACTCCAGCAATGCCATTGCCATGTCCAAGGACCTTCAGAACTGTGCTTCCATTGCCAGTGCTCGACGGACCGCTCTCGCGCCTTCGAGAAGCTCTCACTTTAAGAAGCCGAAGGTGTTGCTCGGAGCCCCCGCCCAGGCAGTCACCATTTTACGTTCACGGTGCTTGGGTGATACTGAGGAGCCCAGGCCTTTCACATCACGGCCGCTGGTCCTTGAATGTTCAACCAGGTCGGAGATCACCAGGGCGTTTTGAGAAAATCACCTGTGCATTGCCCCACTTTTCTTGCTTGTAACGTGCCAGCTTCCAGGTGCCTAGTGACACAAAAGGAAGGACCCGTTGGGATGACCATTTTGCAGTGGACCCAAACAAAAGAGGAACACAAATGGTCAATCATGATGTGCCAGCTACAAGGCTTGCCTCAGGCCCCCAAATGCCCAATGGTGTGTGTGTGTGTTTTCTTTGTTTTGCGGGGTGCCTTTCTGGGGTTCTTTTTGAGGGAAGCCAAAGCGAGACCGCAACCAGTACAGGCTTGAACATCCGTCACGGCCAACCCCAAAAACCCGGGCATGGCTCGCTGTTGAGTGAACCCCTCTCCCGGGAAACAAACACAAACATGGTGAAACTCGAAAGCAATTTCCCAACGCGTGCCTTCAGTGTCTCGTGGCTTTGAGTGACAGAAGATGAATGTGTTTTTGTTTTTTTGCGCAGAAAAGAAAGGTCCGTGCTTGTTGTAACGCAAATTGAGGTAACTTGCAGGCTTCCTTTTTCCCTGCTGGCCATATTTCTGGCATCCATCATATCCTGCGGAAAAAAACCCGGCCCAGCACCGTGAATCTCGACTCAGACAACCTTGGCGCTTCGATTCTCGAGTTTCCTTGCTTCAACTGGTCTCACTATTTCACCAAAGTCACCCCCCTCAGTGGTGGGTGAAAGGAAAACACAGGAATGCACTTTCTGACTTTAACCCCAAAAACCAAATCAAAATAATGGTTCAAGGCATAATCCCTGGAAACCTTGATGAAATGAAAAAACAACCGCCTTTCAACCTTTCTGACTTTAACACCCCTCAGAAGCCTCCTTTTGCTTAAGTCCCACGAAAAGAAAGAAAAGAAGAAAAGATAGATTCCTTTTAAGACCGACAGGGAAACACAACACATATCTTTAAGCAAATGGAAGAAAAGCAACACAACAAGAAACACCAACACGTATTTCTGCAGGGACCCACAAACCCCCAAACACCTAGCCTACGGGGACGGCTGGGAACCGCCCAGAACCGTGACCCCAAGGCATCCCTTCGAATTGCGTAAGCCCCTTGGAAAAAAAGGAAAAAAACACATCCGGTAGTTCTAGGGGTAACTTCCATTTCCATTCTGTCCAGGGATCCTTCTTTCTAGGAAACCACCAAAAACGCTGCGGAAATGGCTGGTTCTTGAAAAGAACTATGCCTGAAAAGAATGGACAAGGAATCAACTAGAGTAGTCATAGATTCCCTTTAAAGCCGAAACGATGGAAAATAACCAACCAATCCTTTCCGCAAATGCAAGATTCGAGTTCGACGGCGTCCGACTTGAAAACAAAATCGATCGCCTCCTCCAGAGCGGCGGCGGCTTGATCCCTCAAGGCATTGTCGCGGAGGGACAACTGCTGCAGACCTCTCGGAGCTCGCGAGTGAGCGCCGGACAAAATATGAAAGAGAGTGTCCTTTTGGTAGGGAAGCCTGTTTCTCTTTTTTGGTTGTTTTTCTCTCCCCGGAAATGGCTGGTGTCCATTTGGGTTCAACCACCAGCTATTGGGCCTCTACGGCACACGCCCATATGTTCATATTTTGGGGGATTCCAGACAAACCCCGCGGTGCGAAAAGATCAACCGCGGTTTACCTTCTCAAGCTCACTTCCTGGTGGATTGGTTAAAACATAAACAAGCAAAAAACCACCTGACATGGTCTTCCCAGCCCAAAGCCCGAAGTCGGAAGCCGGGAACTGAGCAGAACTCGTCAAAAGAGTCTTGTGAACCCAGACTAGGTCCTCCAGATTTGAGAGGTTAGAATAAGTTGGTACCCGATTATTTTTTTTGTAGTCTACTTTAGTAGGGGAACCCTCCCCCCAAAAAGTTGGTAAACGGGCAATACTGGGGGACCTAGCAGAACCTTAGAACTGGTAGAGGTAATTGGAGGTTTGGCTTCTTCGATTGAGATGTCCAGACCATACCCGATAAACAGAAAAAATGGTGGTCCAGCCTCCCCAAAGAAGGACCGTCGATTGCGCGGGTGTGAATGGACCTATGGACAGCCAATCAGCCTCCAAACCCCAAATGGACGCCAAGAATGTTTGGCGGACATGTGTCCGCTCTGTCCCCAACTAAAACTCATACCATCATTCCACGCACCTCAAAGCAACCTTCCAGGTTTCTAAAGGAACATGAAGGTGAAAGCAACTCCCTTTGAGTTGCCTTGATGGACGCAGGGAAAGTGACCGGTGGAAATGTCCTCATGATGTTAAGGGAATCCATTTTTAGCTACACCCTAAGACTACTCCCAAAAAAGTCCCATCATGGTAATTAGAGTTTATTGGAGAATAGCCCATCAGGTGGAATCTGATGGACATTGTAAGACTCTTAGAGAGCGTGCCCGGTAAGGCTGGGCTCCGCCTCCACTACAAAAGGTTAGAATAAGTTGGTACCAACTTTTTCTGTAGTTTATTTGAGTAGGGGAACCCAAAACCCCAAAAAGTTGGTGAGAAAGGGCATCTAGCTGGGGGACCTAGCTGAAGCTCCCGCAGCCGTTATGACGAGCAGCTTGTTTGATTTGCTGATATGAGGATCTAATGCATGGGGAAGGGCCATTTCTCTTTCCCTTTACCCAGACTGGAATGAAAGGTTGGGAGGTAAAGAGACAGCCAATGGCTAGACCAATAGAAACCTTTTCATGTGGATGGACGAAATCGTGCACCACTTTGACACCATGGTTGAAACCAGTGTCCGTTGGTATTTACGTTGGGGAATCGAATCCTTCCGTTGGGTTTCAGAACGGTGGCGCGATTTCTGGATCTCGCGTCCAGAGCATCTCTACCTCCGCGCCTTCGTTCTCCGCGAGGCCTTCGGCGAGCACCTGGCCCGCCGCATCCTCGGGTTGCGACGGCTTGGCGGGCCCAAAGGCATCCTGAAAGCAATCCACCGGGGGTTTGTGAGTCGAAAGTGGCCAAGGCACCCCGGGACTTTAGGAGTTTTTGTTTGCTATTTAGGGGGGGGTCATTGGTGGGACCCTTTGGACACTTATAGTGCTACCGACCATAAACTCTTCAGCCATTTCGGGCTGAAGGGGAGGGACGGCCTGAAAAAGCCACAGGAAATGGCACCAAGCCTCTCCCGCAGGCTGCAGCTTTGGGATCCATGACACTTTGATATGGGATCCCCCACTGAAGTATCATTTCACCAAATGGAGCACTTCAGTCAAAATGCGATGTTTCCATACCACCCCTTTGCCGGGAATGTACCCGAAATGTCTGGCACTCCGGCATGGGCTGCAATCGATGCTTGTACGAGCTCATCTTGGGACTGCATCAACATGAGGATTCCAGCGCGCATACACGCGCTCGTGCCCACACGCGCGCACGCACGCATGCACGCCCGAAACGACGGCGCAAGAAGGAAAGCTTTCCCACAGAACGGCCAAAAGGGGGGGAACCGTCTTTTACTCATCGTTCACCCCTCTTAAAACAAGATCTTCTTTGGGTCGCTCCCTGGGTCCCCATGGCAACTTCAAGGATATGATGATTCCAGGATCCTCTTTTTTCACAGAATGAGTCCCAAAACACCGCAAGGGTGCAATGACGATGTGGGTTTATCAGAGGACGGTGTGTGAAAAGTTCGATTGGTGAAAGATCTTGGACCCCGCCGGCTTCTTTGAAGTGCCCACTTTCTCCTAGAGGGCTGTCGCTGCTTAGGAAACCTCATGGAACCCCAGAGCATGTTGAAAGTTTTGGCCAACCCCATTCTCATCTTGCTGGTCAGCAAGAAATGAGGAAATCTTGGTTGCTTTCTGCTCCCCTGCTAAAAGTGAATAACTTTTAGGGGTTTAATACGGAAAACCCCATTAGTTGGCAAAAAAAAATAAAGTCCCAACATCCCTTGGCAAGATGCCCCAAAGAAATGATCCCAAGCTCCACCGTTTCTGGCTTCCTCCTTGAAAACCCTGTTGCCAAGCCACCCTCCTTCTGGGTGATTTGTGTTGTCTTTTAACCAACCTGAAACTTGCGGTGGTTGGGAATTGGTTCTTCCCCACATAAAGCCACCATTTGGGGCGACATCGGTCGTGAAATCGGTCGTGATAAGTCACTCCTTGCTCCATCGATCTGAGGCTCAGACGTTGAGATGGCAAGCGCTGAGGCACAGCTGCTTCAGCGCTGTGTTGCCGCCTGGCGCGATTCGAAGATGGCGTCCAGTACCCCCGGGAAAGCACGCCATGATATATATATATATATATGTATATATATATATATGTATGTGTATATATATATATCTATATATATATATATATATGTATGTATATATGCATATATATAGTATACCCTCGACATATAGTTGCTACATAGTGGCCGGCTGGGTGGTTTGTTGGGGGAAAAGCACTCACTCCCAAAAATGATTTAGATTAAATGTGGCTAAACAAAAAAAATCTTCGCAAATATCCGCAGACTCCCAAACTTGGTTTGGGATTTTGGCATGTGCAGGTCTCAGAGCTTTCAGTTTCAGGAGATTTTGTGCTTTTGGGCCTGTGCAGCTTGCAAAGCTCAAAGCTGCAAAAAGCATCATTTTTTCCAATGCTTGTTCCCTGCTGTACTCAAAACCACGGAAAAAAACCGGTGTTCTCAAGCAAAGCCAGACTCGAATCTGAAAACGGAATCCGTTTTCGCTTTGTTGCCTTTCAAGCTCAAACAAAGCAAGCATTTGCTGTCATATAGAAAGTATAACATCAACAAAACAAAGTGTATTTTACAGTGTTTTCAGGCATCTGCAAGAACGAGGCACACGGAGTAGACTTGACACCTTCAAGTGGAAGAGAGGAAAGGTAGGCCCTGGGGGGGGCGGGTGACCATAAATATATATATATATATACATATATGTATATTGTACCCTCGACATATAACTGCTACATAGTGGCTGGCTGGCTGGCTGGATTGTGGAGGGAAACACACTCTAGAGGAGCAGGGTCGATTCGCGAGCTTGTGATGGGTGCCACTCCCGAAAGAATTGCCGGAGTGAAATCACCAGCATCCAAATCCCACAAGGTGAGGTTCGAGTCGCTTCGCTGGGATAGCTTGTTTCGATGGGTCTCCCAAAATTTTGCTTCAGGTACCACTAAGCCAAAACACAGGTTAGAATAAGGGTACCCTTTGTTCTGTAGTCTATTTTAGTAGGGGAACCCTCCGCCAAAAAAGTGGGTGAGAAAGGGTTTAGCGAGTTGTACCCCCATCAGATTCAAGTAACCTCTGAGGATGCACAGTACATTGACTCAAAGGGTCAAAGCATATCCTTGCTAGGACCAATCATGAGTGTTTCTATTTGGATTGTATCACATGGACGTCTACATAGTTTCTCGAACAAACGTTTTGTTACGCGTGCAGGAACCCCAGAAAAACCTCGGGCATGCGGATGTTTGGTGCAGGAGACAGTTGCCACCCACTTTTCGGGTCGAAAGGGCTGGGGCGATTTGCCCCTGTCTGAACCACCAGAACTCCGTGGAAGGGCCCCTGGAAATGGGTTCGAGGTGGGGATGGATTCTTGGTTGACGTTGGAAGGGGAGCAAACAAATTCTCAAATTTTAGCAGTTAAGTGGAATTGGATTTCAACCACTAGACCACAACAAGCAAAAATGTAAAATGTGTCCCAAACAACTACCATGGATAGGGTGTTCAGTTTGGCAAACCCATCCATGGATTCTGCCTGTCCCGCGTAGCTTCCTACACACGGACAATCTTCGTTCCCCAAAACAAGATGGGAGAATTGGGTACATAGTGCCCTGTTGTACAACATTAGACTGCAAATTAATGCGTCAGTTGCTCATCATATGGGTCAACAAATCCCACTGAGCAAGCGAGGGCCTTTGTCCTCAGTCTGCCCTCACATGTCCCATGACCCAAATCTGTTGCTTTCACTGTGGGTGCGCAATCTCAGTTGGCCAGTAGAGCCGGTGCAACTTCGTGTAACTCACTTGCCCAAAGCACCGGGAAAAAAGGTTAACCTTTTGGGACTTTTACAGAAAATGGATCCAACATGAAAAACCGCAGAAGGTCAAAAGGTCGATTCGCGTCCGGCAAGTGAGGTAAATAAATTGCCGCGTGTCAAACATCCGGACCGTCCACGATACAAGGCGCCCAGCCCGCAACTGCACGAATGCCCGACACTATTCGCGCACAGGTGGGGAGCATACACCGAAGGCCCCCCCAATCTGGAAAACCCACAAGCAAAAACCCATATCTCTCTGCAAGATACACTTTCCTCAAAAAACTGATGCAGATGATGTGGCCTGTGATATTTGTCAGTTGACAAGAGCCCCGGACAAAATTACTCGTCTCCCCAAGAGGACATCAACTTGGGCTGTCCCCTCAGCTTTGCCGGGTAATTTGGGTGGAGTGTTATACACTCCCAAGATCAACATGCGCTACCAGCCATTCTATTCGTTCACATGACTCGCACCCCCCCCCCCCGCTGGGAACCAATGGCTCCGGCCTAGTGTCACAGCCCACGCTTGCGCCGACACAGAGTCGAAGATGTTCCCCGAGAGGTTTAAGACTCGCAGAGCCTGGCGTAACAGCAACGTGGAGGGGAGCGAACTGAGAGCTATGGCCTTGTGGAACAATCCATGGGCTACCCTGGTAAATGGAACAAAAAACACATCTAAACCAGTGGAACCCATCTATTTTTAACCAGGGCTCACCTAAAAAGGGACACCTATGACGAGTCCATCACCCAGCTTCTTGAGGCCGGAAGGCTTCCATCTGTTTGCCCCAACCAATCTGTCGGCCTGTTGGCTGGGAATCAGTGACATCGCTCGTTTTGCCCCTTTTGGTGAGCGCGGCACTGCTTGGTCAGACTTGGACCACCCCGGAAAAGCTAGTGCAACGGAAAAGAATCACAGAAGGGCAAACAGTTGAGCTTCTGTCAGCGACTAAACTAGTGGTCTGGACAAAATAAAGAACCACTCTTGCCCCACGACCTCCTTCTTGTTTGCTTGAGGGGCCCCTCCAAAACGGGACAAAGGAAGCAACCGCAACCCACTGGGTGTCTGGGATCTTGGAGTGTTCTTGCAGTCCACTCGCGCGTCGGCCTTGTTGGCAGCCATCACTTTCGCCAGATTCACCAGCCCCGCCGGCCCCAGCACGGCGCAGGACAGGCTGAGGTGCCTCGAGCGGGAAGGGCCGAAGGGCCGAATCCGAGCTCCAGATCTCTGGATGGACGAGATCGATCCATTTCGCACCATTCGGAAACCATGGGAATGAAACCATGACGGTTCTTGGTATTTACCTTGGGGAATCGAATCATTCCCTTGGGTTTCTGAACGGTGGTGCGACATGGATCTCGCAACCATCCACAGTATCTCTCCCTTGAACGAGGGACACTCAGTGTTTAACACAAGGCCCCAAGGTGATGTTTAAAACCAAGAAAAGGTTTGAAATGGTGGTGCAAAATGGATCTCGTCCATTCACAGTATCCCTCCCTCCATCAAGGAAAACTCATTGAAAGAAGGCTCCAAGGTGATGTTTAAAACCAAGGAAAGGGGAACTCGGGAAAAAGAAAGAAGAAAGAAATCATGTGCCTCGCTGCTCCAACCCCTGAAGTCGCTCGCCATGTTGAGCTCTGCGAGAGCGGTCATGTGAGCGGTGACTCGCAACGCTTTTCCAATGGATTCACCTCCAGGAAAAGCCACAGCGCTTGTTGTAAGGGCTGTCTTGGATCAGAAAGAACTTAATGCGGGCAGGAGGATTCATCTCAGAAAGGAGCCTCTCATCAAACACATCTATGCCTCTCAATCAGCCGCACGCAACAATTCCAGCATTTGCAGTTCTGTGCTTCACTCTCCAGCCAGATTCTCTCCCCCGCCCCAACCCCTCAGTAGATACTTCTCCTGAACAAATTGGCTCATGTTTCCATCGCACGCCTCCATACGACCCGTGGCTTCTTTACGGCAAGACACTCGGATGGCGGAAAAATGCGTTCCTTGCGGTTTCCCTTTAAAACCACACCTCAGATGCCCAGCGGACTTTCGTTGGAGAAAAGGGATCGGCATCTTTTCTCTGTTGGTTGAGTTCAAAGGATTCATGGGACAAAAAGGGATCGGCCTCCTTTTTTTGTTGGTTGAGTTTCAAGGAATCGGAACCCTTACCCCAAAAAGAGTTGAAACAAGGGCGGAATCCACTGGGCAGCTGGGACACCAAAACGGCTGCGGTGACTTTTAGCCGCCTGTTTGGGCCCCTTGCGTTGGCCCAGCTTCCCTTACCATGAGGGCAACTAGGATGGTACACTTGGAAGGAACCGGTCGATGGACCCAAGTCTCCGTCAATGGACTTGGACAATTATCCACTTCCCCACCCAAAAAAACCACACCTCCCAGCTCAACTCCACCCCGAGCCTCTCAACCTAACGTCCTCACCCAATTCGAGCGCCTCAGCGTGGTGTTCGCCGGTAAAGACGTGACCAAGGAGTGGACGCCGTGGTCGGCGTCCCGGTGCTCGCAATGGTCCATGCACACCTTCTCCTCAGCTTCAGGAACCGAAGCCGGGGCGTGAGTTCCAGGCTGGAACTTGGACCCCGGCAAACAAAATATCTCGTTTGCCTGGTGAGTGGAAAACAAAGGGACCCCAAAAATGCAAAAAGTCAAGGGGAGCTAATTCTAGGGAAGGGTTGAGCATGTTGCAGCCAAGATAAAATTCAAGGCCCCAACGAGATCGCACATGGATAACATACACCCGGCAACTGCTGGCGCGGAAGGGGACTTGATGTGAGGGTTGCCTGAAGGGAATTCAAGGCACCCTTGGAGCCTAGGTCCTCCAGTAGAGAGGTTAGAAGAAGGGTAACCTTTTTTCTGTAGTCTATTTTAGTAGGGGGTTTCCCTCCCCCCAAAAAAAGTTGGCAAAAGGGCACTACTGCAGCCCAACATGCAAATCCAACATGCAGCCCAACACAGGAATGAGGGAGTGACCCAAACAGCCGTGCTGAGGCCTTGTTTGGGGGGATCTCTGGCCCCTTTTTGGACATGCCTGAACTCCCTGGAGTGGCGGTGTTTGCTGCTCTGTTTGAACAATAAACGCCATGCCTCAAACAAAGCCAAGCCATCTACCACTTTCAGAGGGTCGGTCAGGTCCAAACAGGACCCCAGTGATGTACGGGTTGTGGTTCATTGATTTCGTATACACAAGGCAACCAGGCTTCCGGCTTGGCAAAGGATTGCGGGGAATTGCGGGGATGAGGGGATTGGAATGAGAATAGAAACAATGAAATTGCCAACTTCTGTCCGGAGGGCCTTTCCAAACTCAAATGGGAAAGGTCTTGGGAACCAACCCCTATGTTGAATCAGAATGCAAGCAGGGCCGGCGGAAAGTCTCTGGAATCCGGAATGCCCTCACCAAAACAGTGCCTTCAGGCACGACTCATCTCTTACGTAAAGAGCCTAAATCATGAGAATGGGGTTGTGGGGTGAGACCAACATTGATCATGTGGATGTGGCTCAAAAAATAAAGAGCTAGGGTTACGCAGGTTTTAGTCTTTGGTTCCATCTACCAAGGAGCCATTTTGGCACATTTTTCTGAGCCACAGCCATGTTAGGAGTAAGCTAGGACACGTTTCGCTCAGCACGCCAACACCCGCCCGGATATGTTCCGAGCCGAGTGGCCAGCATGCAGTTCACGTGCAGCGCGTCTGCCAAGCCACGCACCCCAATGGCAGTCCTTGGACGCGGAGTTTAGCGATTCAAGCCCTGGTTCAAACCACTAACACTGAGCTATTGTTTTAAACCCCTGGTAAATTCCAAATTCAGGGAGCCCCCCTCACAGGAAACAACTGGATGTTCTGATTCCCTTTTGAATGGGTGGGTGATTTCAGCCCTTGTTTTGTCGCTCTTTGTTTTGGCATGACCAAATCACTTGTGTTTGAACAACCTCCTTTTCTATTGCTTGACTCCCCGTTCTTTTCGACCATCGCTCTTTTCAAAAACCGGATCCGTTTTCCCTGGAATTCTGGAAAGATCCGGATCCCTGGGTTCAGAATCGAAATGGAAGGTACCCCTAGAAAACGTCCCTCCATTTGCTTAAGTTCCCTGGACAAAAAAACACAAAAACAACAACAGTAGTGAAATCGATTCACCTTCAAAACCCCCTGACAGTCCCCTGGAAAAAAAAACACAAAAACAGTAGTGACTTTCAAAACCAACAGACCTTTTGGTTTCTGACACGCGAGCCGGTTTGAAGCCACTTGGCCCAAGCCTCCGAGGCACCAAGTGAGCTGAGGCGCTGAGCGCTGCCACCGGGGTCTTTGGGTCGCAAGGAACCAAGGGACCCGAGGTCCTACCGTCGGTTTAAGGGGCAAAGATGAAAGATGTTACCAAGCCACCCGGGGAAAAACCAAGGATTTCTTGGAACGCAGGAATCAACCCGCTGATCTTGATTAAGAGGCGCAACCCATTTTGGAGGAGAACTGACTGCTTTGGAGTGATTTGGTGAGGGAAAACACGCCGAACGTCAAATTGGCCAGACTCTGCTTAAATCCGGGGTTGAAAGCACGTAGTGCAACAAGATCAACACTCCCGAAGTGCTGTATGGAGATTTATGTGGGGGGTCCGTACCCCCCAATACACGCGCCTTTCCCCATACTCCTGGCAAGTTATTACTATGGCAATTCCCAAACCTGCACATTTGAAATCCCCAAAAGACCTAAAGATTCTCCCCCCCCCCTCCGAATCGGTGAGCTCGATAGAGTCTGCTGAGATACATCTGCCATTGTGAAAACTCATGGGCCTGGCTATGGCTCCCCGGACTTCCCTTGTGGAACAATCCGGCTTAGATAATGCGGATCCGGACTTGGTCACATTCCACACGGGTGTGGGGCAATCAGCTCTGGACCGTGTGCTCCCCAACATGGAACCTTTAGATTGGTTGAGGTGGAGGACCATCCGTGCCAACCCCAAGCGAAAGGGATCTTAGCCATGGACTTTCGGCTCCATGGTCACAAAGTTTCTGTGTAGGCCTAACCACCCCATAAAACTGGTCGCGCCACTTGCTGAGATGGGCAATGGAACCCTATGGGAATCCAATCCGAGGCAATCCAAATATTCCAAGCCGATCTACACTGCAAGGGGTGTCCCACCCTCAAGTTGGGAGACGAATCACCCACAATCTGCCAGGTTGATTCATGGGCCAAGATTAACCTGCGAGATTCAGGGTATCCACACTGCACCTGAGCCTCCCTCTGCCAAGGATCGCTGAGTTGTTGGAGAGAGTCAGCGAAGTGAGCTTGGGCAAAGTGACCTGCGCTGGCTCGGTTTCATAGTTCTGGGATAATTCTAGGGGTACCTTCCTCATTCTTTCCAGGGATCCTTCTTTCCAGAAAACCTCCAGAAACCCTGGAAAAAACGGGAGGTTTTTGGAAAGAACGATGATTGAAAAAAATGGGGACTCAACCCCTGGGATAATGTCAGGTTTGATTGTGACTCAACCCCCCCTAAAGAAGCGAACCAGTTGAGCCACGGCGAAAAAAAACATGCAAAACACACGGCGGACACTGGAACAAATTGCCCATAGACAAAAAACACCTCAGACCCGAGTGCCAGAATATTGTCAACTTGGTTTCGCTGCCATTTTCTGAAGCATCCTCAACTAAAGATTGCGTTCCATGTTACTCTGCAGGGCCGGACCCCATGCAACATGCCACGAGGCACACCCGCAGCTCGCGGAAGCCATCGCCAGCAAGATTGGCCGCGAGCCGAGGTCTTTGGGGTCGTTTTGCCGAGGAATGCGAGTCTCTGTCCCTTTTCCGCCTGTTCAAACGTCACCGCTTTTAGATGAGTTTCCTCTAGGTGAATGTTGAAGGGGGAACCTGTCCGGAGCCTTGGGGGGGTTGCCGGTTTTGAGAAGGGGCACCTGCTAGGGTCTCAGGGCACCTTTCAAATGTGAAGTGATTTGCTGTGTGTCCTCCTTTTCCTCTTGGTTGCTTGGCGTGGTATGTTTAATGTTTAGTTTTGCTGTTTGGTTAGTAGGTTTCCTTGTTTCCGTTTGGCAGGAAGTTGAACGGCATGTCAGCATATGAAGTGCACTTGGCGTTAAGCCGTTAAGCATCGTGGCATGTTTGAATATTTTAACAAACGCTCTTCAAAATGCACCTGCATCCCTCATCCAATCAAAACAAAGCGGAACTCAGTCCTACACGTGGACTTGCTTGAGCAATCTAGAATCAATGGTACCGGCGCCGCCTGTTCGTTGAACGTAGGAGACACTCTGAACGTATGTACACAAATTCTAAGATATAGCAAGCTTACAGAAGTCTGAAATGAGTTTGTCCGTTGTGAAATTGTTTCTCTCGGATCGCATGTTTCCAGTCGAGCAATTTAATGCTTTGCAACGTCAGTCATTCCGAAGACCGGCCCCCTGTTCGATTCGTTTTAAAGGCAAGCGCATGTGTGGGCCTCCCATTTACGCGGAAAACATGTTGAGGGAACACCAAACTTGGGATGAAGTACATTTGTTGCAGCCCCTACCTAACTCTTTTTTTTGGCAGCCCCTTTTTGGTTGGTTCAAATCTCACCAAATCAGGTGGGTCAGTTTTCCAATTTGACACTGAACATGAAGCTGGGAACAGACTTGGAGCACCCCGTCCCTTGAAAATTCGGAATTGACCGTTCGTCAAAAGTAATTTGGGTCCCTTTGAGTAGCTGCATGTGCAGGGGCATTAAAGCTTCTTCGGGGTTGATTTAGAGTGTAGTTTTTCAATGGACCCGGTTTGTCGGGTATGGATTTCTGAAATGACAACATAAATAGATTTGACTTATTCAGACACCATGTTTTTGTGGGTTTGCAAACAGGCAAGCAAACAGCTAGCAAGCAATCCACCCACCAGTTCTAGGCGTTGAATGTGGACAAATCTTTGCCACCAAGAATGGCGCGGGGCAAACTTGATTGCATGGGATCTGACCATAGTAGTTGCGCCATGCATGTCATTCCACTTTGTGTATGGGGCTTGCACATCTGCAGCCGCAAAAGCGTGGTACATTCGCATTTGTCCTTCCAGCGGCGGAACCTTCTGCTTGCCATGCGCTCAGTGGAAGCCATGGGCAAGGGACGCACTGAGAGAGTGGCAGAGGCTGTCTCTAGTTTTCAGTGTTCTTCCTTGAAAGCCTTTGTCGACTTCACCTGAAGGGTGTTCAGCAAACACGTGAGCTTTGTTTTCGGATGGATAGCTTTCGAAGCTCTTCATAGCTGTCCAGGTGGGCGTACGCATGGGCAAAACGCAAACAGGATGCCACCTTGCACGTTGCACCCAATGTGTTCTGCTGTTGAGCTGGGTTGATGTCCTAGGCCTGTAGCGTCGGTCGGTCGGCCAGGCGGTGTGTTGGTCTGTTTATTTGTCTCTTCTGTTGTTTGGTTGTTTGATTGTTTGGTTATTTGGTTGTTTTGTTGCTTGCTTGCTTGCTTGCTGGCTGGCTGGCTGGCTGGCTGGCTGGCTGGCTGGCTGGCTGGCTGGCTTGCTTGCTTGCTTGCTTGCTTGCTTGCTTGCTTGCTTGCTTGCTTGCTTGCTTGCGCTTGCTTGCTTGCTTTCTTGCTTGCTTTCTTGCTTGGATTTTTTTGCGAGATTTTGCAAGAAGTATTATTCTGTCTGCACCACGCAATGAGTTGCTTTGCGGACAAATTGCAAAGATCACAGACAACACAGGCCGTCACAGCAGTGATGCACGTGGCACTGTTCATTGGATTATGCCGGTGATCCGCACACATGTACTTATGATTAGCTGCTTGCAGACGTGTTTATTGCAGTTGATCACAACTGCGAACATGAGGTTTGTGCAATTGAGTCTGCCTTTCGTTGAATAGTGCCCTTTTTCGGTGTTGTTTTGAACAGTCAGAAGCACCTACCCAGTTGCTTCGCCCTCGTCAATAACATTTGATTGGAGTTCCAGTTCAAGCTGTCGGCTTTGGGGCAGGGACTCTTTGATGAACATCATTCACATTGGATTTGGACCAACCTGTTTCGAGCGATATTACATTCGAGCACACGCATCGTTGCAAGTGGTTCATATTTAGGGGTATGCCGGTATATCTAGATCGGTCTGTTCTACAATTGGGGAACCTGCGAAATGGCGGTTTACCCTTGGGTTTCCCTCAAAAGCCCCGCAAAAGGGTAGCCTCAAAGCGGATCGTCTCTTAGACTGACGTTTGATCCAGAAGACTTGGCTTGACATTTCCATGGAGCAGTTATTCGCAATTGGAGCCCTTGGTTTCCTCGGTGGTGGCGTCTCCATGTTTGGAGGCTTTGCCCTGGGCCGCTGTACTTCAAACGTGCTACGTTTTCCCCTCAGACCGTCCTGGCAGGATGCTAACTTGAGACACTAGTGAAGCAGTCAATTGACAAGGGCCGCTCGGCGCTTTCACCTTCTCCAGGGCACGTGGTCCTTTGCAGCCCACCGTTGTTGGAGACAAGTTGGGTCCAGCGTCGGATTCCTTTTATGCCGAACTGATTTTTTCCAAAAAACGGAATCCCATACTGAGCATCATATTATGAATATGTTGTTTTACTAGGTGGGATGGATGAAGCCCTGTGAAACAAGCCACCGACCAACTGGTGCGTGGCCTGCATTTTGCCCGTCCAGACTGTCTATATGATTTTGTGTCGAGCTTTCACCAAAGCAAAGTATGGGCGCAGCGCGGGGCGAAGCGCCCATCACCCCGAGGACCGGCATGATGCCCTTTGCTGGATTCGAGCCAGGCCTCGTGTGGATTCGATGCGCTTTTGGCATTTCCGTGTCCTGGAAGACATGCGCGGGAGCCCTCTGGAAAATTTGTGCTTTTGTGTTGTTTCTTTCGGTTCCATTCCGATTTGCAGTGGCTTTTGCTTGAGTGAAAACGAGGTGATTCCCGTTCAGGTGTTAACAAGTCCAACTTAGTTGACCACAAAGTGCTTGAACGGGTTCCTGGATGACTTGGTTTAACACAAACGGCTCCTTTGGAGCCAATGGGAAGAGTATAACACCAGAAGGGTTTTCGGAGCGCTTCGGCGACTCAAAGGCACCAGTGCGATTCAGACATGAGCAGCACTGTTCAGATCCTGCCAGGGCTTTCCGGCATATGGAGCTTTTCTTAGAGACAATCCCATTGTCTTATGGTTTCGACGCCATGCCCGACATAAATGACAAATTGTGTAGCCCGTGTTGGATCAATCACAGCCTTTTTGTTGGTTCTAAGTTTATGTGATTTGACATGATGTTTCTTGCAGCGCACTTGCCACTTGGGCAGCAACTCTTCACCTTGTATCATTTTCCAAGGCTTGCAACTTGGTAGCCGACTCTCACTGCAGCGGTTTGATATGTTCACTACTGTAGTTGCGTTGTTCCAACTTCTGGTAGCCCAAAAGGAACGCCATCTTGCTGGTTTCCGTATTTTGACACATACCCCATATCTTGGCAAGTTCGCTTGAGCTCACAACGTTGACCTGATGTTGCACGGCCGACAGCCTTTCAGGAGAGTTCAGCGCACAAGATGTTACGCACGCTTGACAATGATTCAAATCTTCAATATACTCGAGTGATATCAACTACGCAAACAAATGTAAACCATCGACCATCTTAAGTGCTGCTGATCCAAGCTTCCAGTCGCAGGTAGTGCGGGAGTAAGCAAACAACTTCCATGTGATATGTATATAGTATACAAATGTGTATATATATATGTATACATATTCATGTATATTGGCTTTTCATGATAATCCTGACATTATGTTAGGTGAAAATCCAAGTAGGTGGGTGCTTGTTTGCTCCGCCTCTTGATTGTATTTCTTTTTCTCCTCCCTTATTATTTCAATGTTTGTTCTTGTTCTACTCTTTGTACTATTTATGTGATCTCTTTCGTTGCTTGTCTCGACTCTCTCCACGGGTTCTCCCTCTTTTGTATCCTTTAAAGCTTCCTCTTCGTACGTTTTTTTTCATACCCTTCTTTTTTATATCTGCTTTCTCCTTTTTCATTGTTCATACAGGTTTTCTCTCCTCATCTTGTTTACAACATGTATGATCCTTGTTCTGCTCTTTTTCGTGCTCGTTGCTAAATTGTTCTGTTCGTTGTCCTGCTTGCTCTTCTCCTTCCTGGCCCCCTGATTGTTCTGCTCCTTCACTTACTGCTTCATAGTTGCTTATGAATGTGGTCCTCTTGTGTTATGATGTTTGTTACGATCCTCATGTTTCTGCGGGTCTTTTCTTGAGTTCTTCTTGCCTTTGCTTATGTCCAGCATCTTGCCTGCTTGTTTGAGGCTGCTCTCAAGGTTGCACGCAGACGATTTGCTCATCGTGTTTGACTCAATGCGACACCCACCAGTGCAATGGTTGAATGTGCGAATGCAGCAAACGCCAGCCGGTCAGCGATGAGTTGCCACCGCCGGGCCAAGTTCTAAATTCAATCCTCTGATTGATTATAGAGGGTGCCTCTTCTGAGAGTGCATCCGGTGTTTTTCCTGTGGCCCAGGAGTATTACCAGGTGTGCATTCCCCTGGAACACTACAAGGTGCTTATTCCCATGAAGGGACCCCAGGAATTTTTCCACAGGCCTCACTGCATCACACAGCCATAGGGCACATGCCCAATCAAATTACGTGAGATATACGTAAAATCATAAGGGCCTAAACATTTAGAATGGGAGTGTGAGATTGTGTCATGATCAGAAGATAATGTGTGTAATTGCTTCGGAACCAACCTTAAACGTGGTTGGTGGACATGAATCCTCGCATAATGATGTCCGCGACTCCCTATTAAGAACGGCAGCTCAGCCACCATCTGGACCGTGCGGCGCCGTAGGCTGCATGGCAATGAAAGAGACGGGAGCCCCACTGAGGCGAGCGGGGGTTGAAGGCATTCGGATTCTCGGGCCGACGCATTCGTTTCTGTTCCGTCCCCACAACCTTCTGGTTCGGCCACAAAACCAAAGGCGAACATGTAGGTGGAAAACAGGCTTGGGGTTGGAACAACAGGGTGCGATGTGCATCTCCATTGGCACTGATAACCTAGCTGACCTACCAGGACGCCTATGGAACCTGCTGGTTGCCCCCAAGGTTGTACCCTATTTTTGGGTGTGGACCTGATTTGTGCTACGCACCTGCTACTGTTGTGAAATTCTTTGTTTTCCACTGCGCACGGTACTGAGGCCCACGTGGTACTGCACTTCAATCTTATCATTCGGTCAATCATTGATCCCGCAACCCCAGGCAACAAAGCGGGGCTAGGCCCGGAGCGGCTAGAAAACCCTCCGGACTGCACCACCTAACAGGACCGTGACAACACAGCAAACACGTGCCAGTTCGAGCGGGATCGCATGCCAAAAAGCCCTACTTCATGGATGCAATCCCCTCAGGCTTGTCCTTGCGACTCAAAGCACGAGGGTCATGGGCTCGAGAAAACAAGGCCTTGCAGCTTAGCAATCACAGAGCTAAACTAAGTGAGGTTTGATCGCACGCCCTACTTAGTATGGGTTTATCAGACATGGTTCCAACTCCAACCTCCTGCAGGGAAAGCAAAGCATCCCTCCGTCTTGGTCAATGCTCTTCCATGGCAGGAGTGGGCCAACCCCTAAAATGAGTTGCTTGGTTTGCTTTGCCAACGCCAAAAAGCTACTATCAAACAAAAAGGGCCGCATGGGCCGGCCGCATTTCACGGTACTGTTGTACCAGCCTAGGCCTGTTAGAGAGTATCCTGCCCTTGCCTTGAAGAGATGTGTTCTTGCATGTCTTGAGCATGTATGAAATGAGGCCAAATGAGCCCTTTGTGGGCCAAATTCTAGAAGAGGCCAACATGAGAAACACGGCCACCAATTCTTAGCGCTGGTGTCTGAGTGCGTATCAAACCACCTGGGTGCACGTGCAGACCACGAGGACTCTCTGCTTTGGAATGGTCTGCAATCCAAAGGGCACCCTTTGGATCCTTTGCAAGCAGTCCAAATGACCAAATCATGGCGACATCGCCACTTCGACCCACCCGTGTAGATGAAGGTCAGTATCATTGTTGTCAGGACTGCCACTTCTAAATTGTTACATTTCTTTGGATGGACCTCTCAAATGCCAGTGCTTGATTATAGCTCGTGTAGTTTTCCTTTGCAACGTATCCCAAACCTAGGTGGCGCTGGTAAGGGTTGGAAAGCTTAAACGAGTGCCATTCATGTTTAATTCGCCAAACTGACTAAACAAGCACACTGATTCGAAGGGGTCAAGCTCGTTTTGATTTGCGACTTCAGCACCGCTGCTTTGTCGCAGGCAGTGGCTGGAGGGCAGGCACTGGCTGGAGGCTTCATGGGGTTGCCGAGGGGCCGGGAGTGAGGGACCTGAGCTGAGAGGATCTGGGGAAATCTCGAGTGTCACATGCCGGTCGGCCCCTTAAGGTTCCTTTAGGCATCCCGGCTGCGCTTGGCTCAGGGAGGTCGGACAGAGACAGGGGACCTGAGGGCCTTCGTCGTCCGTATGGCCTTGTTAGCCACACGGGGGGCCGTGTGCTGTCTACAAAATAGAGGTCTTACCCCGCGTTTGCTGTCCCTTGAATCGCGCGCACAATAGCGATGCAATCAAGCTTTTACAGGGGAACACCATCCAGAAAAGCCAGAAAAGCACCCACCAAATCGACCATGGCACCGGGACAACGGCCGGTGTCTGCTGGTAGCTACATCCAGCGGACCTAGCTGTCTTCCACCTTCGGGAATTTTGATGCGCTTTGACGCGATGCGCTTTCTTGTGGAGGCCCATTCATGCGCTCTCACCTCCAATCTGTTTGGCAAAGGGCCGTCCGCCTTCCTGGCCTTCCCTCGTGCACAATTGACGTTTGTTTGCTCTGTACTTGCCCATAGAGGATCCACCATCTCGGTGGTGGGCTTTTTGTGGGCAGAGCTTTCTCGTGACAAATAGTCGCAAAGAAGCGGCAAGGCCACCAACCGTGGGCGTGCCTGCATGCTTGGCGGCGCGCGCGATTTTGTAGGTCGCTCCTGCCAGAACTTTTCATGCCGGTCTGCACGGGGGCTTCTTGCCCATTTTTTCGGGGTGCCACGTTGTGCCTCGTTTTGCTCTGCCGGCCAAGGGCCTTGTGGACCTTGGCCCGGCCACTTGACAGTGGTCCGCCCCTCATGACGGTTCCATTCAATCTGTGGGAGTAGGGGACCCTGGGCTGCGCTAGCTTCCTCCCCGGGCGACGCATTGTCCAGCGAGCACCTCAAGTGCACTCCAGCCATGTGGCGGTCTGGCTTCATTGTCGGCAGTGGAGTGGTTCTTCGGCTGCGCGCAGCTGGTTAGTGTTTGTTGTGGACCTCTTCATGGGCTACGCGCCCTCTTTGGATCTTGAAAATAATTTTGCATCGCCGACTGCGCCCTCGACTAGCTGGCGACGCACTTTCTGACCTTCGCTACTTTACCTGCAGCGGTTTGCCGCGCGATGGCTGCTGGCCAGCCCAAGGGGGGCTGGAGGTCGGGGAGTTCACTTTCTCCCTGGTCACTTGTGATACTCGACGGCAAGAAAGGTGGCTTGGAACTGGTGAGGGGATAATCTGTAACGATGGACTATTCTTGGCCTTTTTCTGACTGGAAGTGGCGAGAGACGACCTCAGGAAAGGAAAAAGTGTGGAAGTACAAAGTAGTTGGGGCTTGAGTCGGCAGTCTGCTGGCTCTGGCAGGCGTGATCTTTTTTTTGGGACAGTTACGTTGCACAGTTGCAGGGTTAGCTTCGTGCAAGTGCGACCACGGCTGCCCAGAGGCTGCGGTTGCCATTCGTTCGGCTAAGAGTGTTGCTTTTGTGGGATGTGGAAGACTTTGTGTGTGAGACGCAAACGTGGTCTGATTTTTGTTGCGCTGCCAGCCTGGGTGTCCGCGCGATTGGCAGCTTCCGCTTCTGCCGTTGCTGCCGCCTGTGGTTCAGGTCAGTGACCCCGTAACCGCCGCGATGCGTCTGGATGGCCCGCTGCGAGACTCCGATGAAGCTTGCTTTCTTTGAAGTGAGATTGTTGCCCTGAAAGGCTACCCCCGTGGATACTTGACTGCTCTTCTATACACAGGATATGTAAGGAAACCTGCAGTTTGGCGAATGAGTTTGGTTTGCAGGATATTTTGACGGATGAGACGAGAGATTGAAAGTACCACACGGCTGCAATTGGGTGCCCCTTTTCTAGTTCTATTGTTGAGTGTTTGGGCACGAAATCTGTCAGCGCGCTGAGATATGCAGGATATTTTTGGGAATTGGCAGTTTGGGGGATGTGTGTTGTTTGCAGAGACATAATTTGACTCTCTGAATACTCAGAAGCTGCGCACTTTTGTACAAGAGACATGTGAATCCGTAGCTTTGGGATGGGGGTTGTTTCCGGACCAGAAAAACCAACAAAATGACGACATTTTTGCGGACTAAGTTCTAGGTTTGTGTTGGGTGCCATCTGGCATTTCGGGCGGCAGAGTCCGGGCAGAGAATACGCTTGGACAACTTTTGTTGCGTTTGGCACCCTTTGAAAGTAGCGAGCCTTGCAGCCTTCCCTTGCCTTAAAGAGCAAGCGCCACTACGGCTGGCCAGCCGCAAAGTGCAGTTCTTGCCAGAGCAGGGACTGCCAAGGA